>CAJQZJ010026916.1:77891-101492 GCA_907164525.1 Lophiomys imhausi
GGCAGGAGCAGCCTAGCAGGAAATATATGCTGGGGTTAGGTACGGGAACAAAGCAAGAGGTGGGGGAGGGAGGGTAGAAGGGTAAGATCTGTGGGATCCACAGTAGATGGGACCAGCGGGGGCTGGAAGGCTGCCACCACTGGTGGTGTTCATCTGTAGAGCTAGGGATGAGATTGGAGGATTAGATCTGGAGGAATAGAGGGAGAGGAGCCTCCATTTCTTAATAAATATAAAAAAATGTGGATCACTGCCTGAAACAGATACTGGCTAGCAATGGGGACTGTAGTAGAGCCTCTGGCGTTTACTTACTAGATGAAACCTACCACTGTCTTTCTCTTTTGGAAGAGTCCTGTGGATATTCCTGATTCTCAACTTCTCAGAGCTGGTTTACTCATCTGTAAAATATGGACACTGTATCTAGATCAAAAAGTACCCACAATTTGATTTGGTAAATAACTAACATGCATTTCTCTGACATTCTCAGGTTCTCCTCCCTGAAATTTTGGTGGAACTTGGGGGGGGGGCGGGGGGGAGGCTTTTAGGAACAAACTGAGCTACTTTAAAAGGCCTAACAGAACTTCATTCCAAAAAAGATTATTCATCTCTGCTGATTGGCTGTAATTGAAAATGCTTCCATCTGCCATTTTCAGCATCTGAAAAATGTGAGCATTTATTCTGAGTATCTGTAAAATGTGAAAAGAGAAACTGGCATCCAGAATACAAGGATTTTGTGCACCTCTTAGCATAAGGAAGGAAACCACCTACCTGTGTTGGGATAACCTGAAAGCTGCTTGAATTTTGTTGCTAATTACTGGTCCCAGAACCTAGTTGCCACCCTTTGTTGTGTGAACCTTGCTTTACCTAATTTAGTTGATTGATTGAATAAATGCTGCAGCCTTGTTTGTGTAAAAGAGAGGTAGGTGGGGAAAAGTTTGGCAAACCTTTAGGAGAAGAGAGGTTAATGGGAAGAAGCCAGGTGGAAGAAGGAAGACATTCCTTGGGTTAGATAGAAGAATCATATCTCCATGTGGCCTGGAACATCAGCACAGTGTGGAGAAAAACAGCCCAAGGGAACATATGTGCATATTGTGGTTTTATTGGGGGAATAGCATTAAAAGCTAGTTTAAGTGGGTTAGGATTGCACAATCCATGCTAAGGCTTGTTAAAATCCATCAGGTGTCTCAATCTGATCATTTATAATGGTGGGTTAAAGACTAACACCACCGACCAATCAACTATAATATTAATACTAGTAATAATTTAATTACTTATTTCTTCATACCCAGGAAGATGATTCCAACTCTATGCCCTTCATGATCTACTTTCTCCTGCTAGACCTCACTTCCTAAGGTTTACGGAACCTTCTAAAACAGCACCACCAGAAGTATCAACATATGACCCTGTGGGGATGAAATATTCAAACTGTAACCCATGTAATCCTCACAACTATCATATAGCCACAGCACACTGTAGCCATGTAACATGCCAGCACCTGAGAAGGAAGAGGACACTCTGAGGTCTAAATGCTAAACCACTGCTGTTTTTCAAGTCAGCTAATTTCACAGTGGGAGATTATTAGGATGTTAAATCTTTTCTCTGAAAATAGACAAGGTAAAACTGAGGGTGCAGCTCGTGACTTTCTCAATTTGGCAAAGCAAGTGCTTGAAAATGTTTATGCCTGCAGCATCTGAGGTCCTTCCATTTTGGACATAACTGAGAGTTGCCTCTACTTAGAGGAGGTGGGGGCTCTTCTGTGCAAGAAATGTGTGCTTGAACATTAAAAACCCAGAAGCTATTCAAGGCTCTCATGGCCTCCCATCAATAACTTGAATTTCATAACAACATGCTTATGAAAACTGTGTACTCTTCCATTCCTCTATAAACCAATATACAAATAAGATAATATTATATTACATAGTTCAAACTACAGGCAGCAAACTGTTAAACTGTTTTAGAGGAACTAATGTGCACTCCTTGTGTGGTCAGAGGATGCCACAGTTGCCTGGGTGGAATATACTGTCTGTTGAGGGTTACAAAAGCTGAGTACACTGTGCTGCCACTGGGAGCTTTTCAACACTAAAAAGGCTTACAGGAAGATTAAGGCACAAAGCAGCAGTTTATAAATTGCAAAATCCTACCTTGAAATTATTAATATAACAAAATATTAGAAGCAACTTAAATACAAATAATTAAGTGTTGTGTTAGTTTCCTACTTATTTGGACAGACTGCAAATAAAAGATTAAGGAGATCAATGTCGCCATGTGTCTTTCATGGAATAGGTATAAATGAGGATTCTATATGATCATGAAACTGAAGTACTGATGAGGAGCAAGCTACAGTCCAGCTTGTGTTCCCTACCATGGCTGTGGTGCTCTGGCTTCTCCACAGCACCCCTAGGAGTTCATCAGTGGCCTTGGAGTCTGAAATTCTCCTGAAATCCATAGAATAAACTTTAATCCCTGTTGCTTTGTGTTGATGAATTGGAAGCCTCTGTGGACTCTGGAGTTTTCTTTGCTTAAAGGCAAAGAAAAGTGTTCAAAGTCTGCCTCTGTTCTTGGAAGGGCCCTTAGGGAATTGAAGGGATCAAACATATGTAGTGTATGCTAAAACATGGGCCTGTCCTTCGAGACCATCAGTCCACACTACCCTGCAGCTCTCTCTATGAGAGAGTCAGTAAGCAGTCTGTGCTATGACTTGACAATTCTCAATTTATGATTATTGGTTCCTTTACGCTCCCTGCCATGTCTGTTACACTGAACTAAATCCCATGATGTAGAACTTCTCATCACTCCCTTAAAAGCTGATATAAGTCAGATTGCCCTTTGCCCTGGGGATTGGTCTGCAGATTTCTGCAGGCAGTGGGGTGCAGGCATTTGTTCAGGGAGGAGTTCTGAAGACTGTTCTCTGGAAAGCCTCCTCTGGCTTTTCCCACCATCCTTCTCATGGCAGCCATCTCTCTCTTTTTCCCTAGTTCTCTTATTCCTACTCTTAATGAAGTTCTCCACAGCTTTGAAAAGAAACTGTCTCCTTCCTTTCCAGCTCCCTCCCACCTCAAGGACCAATTTCAGCCTTTAGGTTTTCCGAGTTCAAGTAGACCTGTACCTGAAGGGGACTGTACTGACCAGTTTTATGTCACCTTGACATAAGCTAGAGTCATCAGGGAGGAGGGAGCCCCAGTTGAGAAAATTCTTCCATACGATCATACTGTAAGACATTTTCTTAATTAGTGATAGATGGAGGTGAGCAGCTCATTATGGGTGGCATCTCCCCATGGAGTTGGTGGTCCTGGGTTCCTTAAGAAAGCAGGCTGAGGAAGCCATGTGAAGCAACCCAATAAGCAGCACTCCTCCATTGCCTCCTTATCAGCTCCTGCCTCTAGGTTTCTGCCCTGCTTGAGTTCCTGCCCTCAGTGCTTTTGATGATGAACTGTCTTATGAAAGTGGGATTCAAATAAACCCTTTCCTCCCCAAGTTGCTTTTGGTCATGGTGTTTCATCATAGCAATAATAACCCTAAGACAGGATCATGTTCAGCTTCCTTTCTGGCACAATGGCTACCATTATTTTATTATACAGTGTGGAATAGGAAATACATCCAGTCACCATCTCTGATCCAGGAATCTGTATGGAGACACATTTGATACCTATGGCCAGTTTTAGTATTTTTCTGGTGGCTTTTTCTGCCTGCAGTGTCAGAGCTCTGAGGAAATGGCACTAGGATGTCTCTGTCAGAGAAAAATCTTACCTTGACAGGTGACAAAACAGCTTGTCGCTGCTTCCTCTGACAGTATTATCATTCAATAGATGTACTGTTCAATACTCTGATAGAATAACTAGTCTATAGGTATACTATAGAATCTGACACTTGTAAAGGTTCATCCACAGACAGAACATTTCTGCCTCATTAGGACCCTTGGATTCCTGGGAAAGGTTGCTTATTCTAAATAATACTGCTATATGATCTGAGGTCTGGGGACTCAGGAAAGGAAGAAAAAGCCAAGTAGTGATGACTTGAGCAATAATCTACCTCCTACACCTGACTGTTTCCTTTCCATGAGGTCTGAAGGAGACCATAGCCTTTGGGTTTGTAGCTCATCGTGCATTAAAAATAAAGTTCATTCTATTAATTTTTAAAAACAACTAACTGAAAACAGTTGCCTGAGGTATTGTGTCAGAAAATGAGGCACTGAAAATCTATCCATCACTGTACATTAATAATACCTGCCCTATGAGAGCAACAGAGATGGTTTTCTATGGTCTTTGCTTTATCTTTAATGAATTCCATGCCATTTGGACCATTCAATCACTGTGGCCCTAATACAAAACCAGTATTCTGAAGATTTCAAAACTGGATGCCAGATGCTGCTGCACAAATCAGAAGCTTCTTCAACCTGAATCTAATTAGTGACCTAAAGGAAGAATAAGAAGAATAAATGAAGAGCAATTCATAAGTGTAAAATAATAGCTTTAAAATATAAATATATTTTAAAATAATGTATGCTTATGATTTTATGTTCTCAAATGCAGAATCTCCTGAGGGGATTAGAACAAATCATTGTGGTTGATAAAGATATCATTGCCAAGGAGTATCCTTGACAACCAAAGGATATTTGCTCAGAAACAGTTGCCTTCTGGTAAGAAAGGGAGGAATCATTCCAAGACATTCTGAGAAGGCCGTGGATTTAGCTCCTAAGTTCAAGAGGGGTTCTTATTCTGTTAGTAGTGAGGAGTGATCACTAACCCAGTGTGGTATTTTATTAGATGAAACCAAACACTGAAGGACACGTAGGGAAAGGCCCCTCTGAGAATATAGCTGTTCACTAAGTCTTGTTGGAAACATCTTTAAAGTATAAAGAGAGACTATGTGAACCACCCACTCTTTAGAAAATGATAACTAACCTGCCCCTAGAGTCATTGCAGATGTGGTTGCTGTGTCACATATACATCAGTAGGTGACAGAGAGGAGAGATGCTATGTCTACATTCAGTGTTCTGACCTATGAGCATCTGAATGAATAGTAGCCTAACATTCCTGGAAAAAAGCAAGCTGGAGACCAACACCAGTTTGGTATGATGGGACCTACACTAGGAGCTAGCCTGTGATGACCACCAGTCCAGCACCAGGCAAGTACAAGATGGGCTCCCAGGACTGGAAGCAAGCAAGAGACTAGTAGAACCCTGACTGGCTCTGGATGTGGGGGTTGTGGTAAACCAGCCCCAAGGGAATGAGTGTGGGAGAGCCAGCCCTGCCTTTTGTCTACTTTGTGGTGGTGTTGTCGAGAGAGAGATTCTTTCCCCTCCCCTTTGCCCTCACCACTAGTGGCAGACAGTTCTGTCACTGATGGGGTCACAAGAGCAGGAAAGTTGTCCCTGCCCTTCACATATTGCAGCACTCAGGAGAGCAGGCCCTATACCTCGCCAAGGCAGCACACTAGAGCTGACCCTGGATATGGGGGTTGTGGATAAATCAGCCCTGAGGGAGTGAGTGTGGGAGAGCCATCTCTACCTTTTGCCTGATTTTTTTTTAATAAGTACTTTATTTTTTTTTCAAGTTACATCTCAGTCGCAAACCCTTCCCTATTCCCCCTTCTTGTCCCACCCTTCCACCCTCTTCCCCCCCCAACAGCTTCTCTTTTCATTCCAACAAATGGTTCTTTCTCTTATAACAGTAAATTCTATACAAAACAGCAGAATTAAATATGCCACATTTATGAGAGTTAAATGGCCCGGTGTACCTTCCCAATGTCCAGTTCATACATATTTGGCCCCTGACTTTTACCTTCTACCTTCTAACCATCTCCATGAGTTTAAAGTTCTATAACATTTTTGATGGTGTTGGTGAGAGAGAGGTCCCCTCCACTCTCTGATGCCCTTGAATCAGGTAGCAGGTGGAAGAGTTGGCCCTAATGAGCTCATGAGAGGAAGAGAACTGGTCCAACCCCTTACCTGCTGTAGCACTCAGGATAACAGACTCTGCACCTTACCTGAGTAGAACAGTAGAACTGGCCGTGGATGGGGGACCAGCTGGAAAGCTGAAAGGCACAGGAAGGAATGTGAAATGCAAGAAACTTTGTCCTTTATAACAGCTAGCCCTGTGGGAAGGACAAAGAGACAGAAAGTCTCAAATTGTTTGCCTTGCCTTTTCTCCTAAGCAGCCTCAAGGACTCCTTCCTGATAAGATCTAAGTAAATCTCCCTAATGTCTCTCATCTTTACAAGATTCTTTTTCTTCAGAGGCCAAGTAACCAAGTCATTGGCTTTCAGGGCTGTGTAAGGCGTGGACTTTGAGGAGAGGATAAGTTCTTGAGCTGCAGGCACCTGAGGAAGCTCAGAGGTTGGAAGATGATGCTATCTCTAAGAGGCCACATCCCTGAGTGGCCCATGAACCCCTCTTCTGGTCTCTAAATGCCTGGTTAAAGCAACTGGCCACCAGTGCCTTTAGAACTCTGGATCCACTGTCCCCAAAAGAAGTGACTGTCTGAGAAGGCACCAGTTTTGCTCTCCTTTCAGCAGAAAGACCTATGCACATGAGCAAAAAGAAATGTCTAAGTTAAAGATGTTGCCTAAAAGAAAAATTGATTGTTTTAAAGTACTTTTAAAATGAGCACATTTCAAAGGTTAAATGAACATGAAGTAACAGTAAAATCAGACATGGCAACAGCTACATAATATGGGGGAAACGAAGTTAAGTAAAAACATAATGATATTATATGTATGTACTGACTGGTTTTGTGTGTCAACTTGACACAAGCTAGAGTGGTCAGACAGGAAGGAGCCTCAGCTGAGGAAATGCCTCCATGAGATCCAGTTGTAGACATTTTTTCAATGGGGAAGGGCGCAGCCCATTGTGGGTGGTGTCATCCCTGGGCTGATGGTCCTGGAATCTATAAGAAGGTAGGCTAATCAAGCCATGAGGACCAAGCCAGTAAGCAGCAGCACCCCTCCATGGCCTCTGCATCAGCTCTTGCCTCAGGTTCCTGCCATTTGAGTTCCTGTCTTGAATTCTTTCAGTGATGAACAGTAATGTGGAGGCATAAGCTGAATAAACTCTTTCCTCTACTAATTACTTTTTGGTCATGGTTTTATTGCAGCAATAAAAACCCTAAATAGGACAAGGTATATAACAAAGTACATTATTGAAATGTGTCAGAATGTTAGAGGGTTTCAGATTGCATATTTTGATATGACTAGCGAATTAAACCTACCCAGAAGTTAAAATGAGCCCTTTCTGTTTTACATATTTGTTTTATTTTGTATACTGTATTTTAACATTTTCAACATAATTATCATGTCTATAAAATCACTAAATAGTCACTTCCTTAGGTGGCGAGTGGGGGGGTGGGGAGGTCCCTCTTACTGCCCCAAAGTTTTGGAACAACAGATAGTTCAAATAGTTTTAACATTATTGAAAATATCAATGTCATATTAGATTCAATTTGGGACTCAGATTTTATGCGGTAAGACTAGGAAGCATGTCAAACATGCTATTCAACATGTTGATCTTCCTAAGAATTGGTAGAACTTCCCTACCCTGAACAATGCAAGCCCCAGGCCCAAGCCTACTACTCTGGGTTCCCACATCTTTCAGGCCTTGGTTCAATGACTCTACCTGAAACTGTGACACCTCTGATCTCTTCAAGCATATGCCCTTTGATCCCATCTAGTTTCTAGACTGTTGGATCACCTGTCTGAACTTAAACCACCATTACCAAACAATGACTCCTTTCCTACTTTGTTTTTCAAATTTAAAAAACAGACTTAAGTCCCTACACCAGGTATAGCTTTTCAAAGAATACATTTGAGTGGTCCACATTTTCCCTTCAACAATATTACTTTTGCTGAAAGCTGTTCCACTCCTCATTGGTACTACCTTTGTTTAAGAGAAACTTGAACCTCCTATTCAAATAAATTCAAAGGGTATTCTTAAGTGTCTATTGCCCGAAGACTTTGTACAAGATATAAAGAAAGATAACAGAATTGTTCAAAATCTACTTCAGAGAGACATCTAGGCAGAAAAACAACAGAATACAACAGGCCCCATGAGAGATGGAAGCTAGGTTATAGATACAGAAACTGACAGTGAAAACGCTGTCTAGAAGCATGGTTAATAGATGCATTTTACTCTTGGCTCTCGGGAAAGACTAGAAGTTTAGTAACAAGGATGAGGAAGGGGATGAACAGAGGTCACCTCAGCAAAGGAAAGAGTAAATGAGGCCACGTGGCAATCTTGTGAGGAAGCAGCCACCTAAAAGGAGACTCATTCCAGACTCTATTTGTCAAGCTGCTCAGCCCTCCATGCTTAAGGAACCTCCTCTGTGAAACAGTGATAGTAATATGCTCTCGCTCTTGAGACAGCTTAAAGGAGAGGTTGCCTGTAAAGTGCATCACATAATATTTACTACATAAAAACCCTCAATAAGTGTTTTTTTAATATAGCATTATTGGAACTATTCAAAATTGGAAGGACCTGAAAAGTAGATAAAGAAATAACCTGTCCCTCCACCCCCACCCCCCAAAAAATAGATGCTCCAGAGGCTCCACCAGGCAGGAATGAATCCACACACTCAGGGAGACTGCTTGAAATGTGTTAATACTCAGCTGGTGCACACAGAGACAAGGGCACATAAACACACACACACACACACACACACACAAAACAAAGAAAACTTAATATTCAAACCTAATCATTTCATGAGGGGTAAGCTGTGATGGACTGTTAAGGAGAGACCAGAAGAAAGGAATTCATCAAACGTTTATGTTCATTTGACCGTTTAGAAAATGCAAGGGTCTGCTGTCTCTCACATGAACTACTGTCCCTTCCTTGTCCTCGTGTGGTATTTTTCCTATCACTGCAAGGTAGACATGTGAGTGCTCCAGTGTTTTTACTTATTCTGAAAGTTTTTGGAACATTGTTTGAAAAATTAAAAATTAGGGAAATAGAGGAGAAAAGGTAAGTATAAGGAAGATTTACTTTTACATGGGTTTTAACATGGTAAGTATTATGTAGGGAACAGATGAAGCCTGAGTGAGTAAGTCCTGAAATTAATCTGTATTCTAACATGAGCAAGGTTATGACAAGGATGCCAGGGCCTTGGACACAAGGGACAGTTGCCGAAGCAATTGCCCAAGCTCAAAAGAAACAGAAGCTTTTCTCAGGAGGCCAAGTACGAGTGTTTATCGATAATTGATCTGTGTATGCAAAGACTAGCAACTGCAGCTTCCTCCTCCCACATGTTTATAGCTGGAGACTCCTCACTCACAGAAAGCTCTTACCAAGACTGGATCCACCACACCCCGTGCAATAGCTAGTGAGCACACTGAGGGCCCAGGTAACAGAGGTCAGAACTCTACCTGACCTCAGTGCCTCTGTACAGTGTCTGTGTGTCTGTCTTTTCTTCATTCTTTCACTGTCCCGAGCCAGGGTTCCAGAATCCAAGTCACACAGGACAAGGCACACCAGCTACTCTTTTCATATATAAAACCAAACTGAATAAAACATGTTAGCCATACACAATTAAGGAAGGATCCACAAGAGTTCTCCTGATTGCAGAAGCACAGTAGAAAATGTACCATGATTCAGAGAGAACATGTTTGAGGATTCAGTTCCTGAATTAACTGAAAGGGGACAATACCCACATATGTGCCAGTAGTGAAAGTAGTATGACATAGAGACAGATAAAAATATTTTTCCAAATTTCTTCCTTTACTTTAAAAGACTTTTCCCCAAATTTTCAGAGAAATTTTCTTTATTTGATGCTATCTTGCCTACACTCTCCAAATGTAGACTCAAAAAAGCAAAGAAGCAGGCAATGCTAACTCAGGAGACAATGACTATCCAAGGGTCAGCTCTGTCTCCAGCCCCAAATACTATAAAGTCTCATTAACTTTGTTCTTACATACACTGTCTCAGGTTTTTGTTCTTCAAATTCACTTTCTATAAATGTTGAAAATCAATACTACAAATATGACAACCTCTGGAGAAGTAGTAATTTATGTTTATAAAAACAACTATATCCCAATAATCTTAACACTTATAAATTAAACTGAAAACTCCCAAAAGGAATAAAGAAATTGTGCATCTGCTGTATGTCAATTTGTTTCAAACTGGTCTTTCCTGAATATCTTTCTCACAGACAGTTTAAATGACTGAAACAGTGAAGAAAATAATAACGGAGTACACTTTGAATTAATATGGCTTTCTCACAAATTTATCTCTATGCAAAAACTCCCCTATATTGGATTTCTAAAGGGTAACATTTGGTTGAAGGTAATCATGTGATTGCGTTGTTCTATTCAGCAACTGCGTTGATAGAACATAACCATGGCTTTGAAACAGACTTCTGTCACGTCCCCCTTGACCAGCAAGGATGACGCAACTCACAAAAGCTCTTCTCCAGCAGTTTATTCAGGTCCCTTGAAAACAGTCTTCTAAATTCCGAATGAATGCCAAATGCCTGGGCAGACCCAACCCACAGGCTAAATACTAAAATGAACAGCCAGTCAAGTAAAGCCAAGTGGTGCTATCTTAGAGGCCCACGTATGCGGAAGCAAGCCAGATCAGCGGTCTTTGCCAAATATGAACTTATTATCATAGAGAACGCTCACCGTCGGGCTGGTGGAAGGCGGAGACCAGCGCCATCTTTAGGGCGCAGCACATCGCAGCTCTCTACAGTTCCCCCTTTTTTTATTTTTTCTAAAGTTGGTAGAAGTCCCTGGAAAGGCTTCGTAATCCCTCTATCTGGGGATCTCACGGTGGGCCTGAACCTGTAGGAGGGCGGTGCTCAAACTCTTACCCGTCTCTGGGTCAGCCTCCCCACTCGGGACTGCCCTGTCTTAGGTGGCCGAGACTTACCCATCAACTCCGTCACTGACTTGCCAGACCCTAATATCCATGGAACGAATACCTCAGTGGGCAGGGACTATGCTCAGTGAAGATTTACTTCATGGCAGCGAGCCATGCCTGAGGGGACTGGCCCGCCTCAATGGCGACAAGGGCCTGTATAATCATGGCTGTATTACGCTTTTGTGTAGCTCTCATTTTATAGATGCACCATAGGCAAACCAGAGAGGCTAGTATCATTAGTATCGCCAAAGAGCCTACGCCCGCCCACTCCTTAAGATGATCCATAGCCGTCTGTATCCAGGAAGTCAAACCAGTAGCCAGGCTCAGATCCACCCGAGTGGAGTTGATGTAGAAAATTGTTGCTCTCAGCTCTCTCATCAAATTTTCAAATTTAGCCAACCAATCCTATAAGAGGAACTTTGACAATTGTCTAGACAAATTAGCAGCTTTTGTATAATTTTGATACTGTACGGAAGTAACACACAAACCTTGCAATTTCCACTCACACCCCAATTGTGCTAGTTGCCAAAGAGAATCAATCTGTTCTTGTATTAAATCTATGTGTTGATTAACTATCATAAGACCTCCTTTGAGATGAGAATTCATAGAGGTCTGAGTATCCAATGCCTGTGCCACAGTGGCTGAGATGTTATTCAGGGCATTGGCAGTCTGTATAGAACTAGACAAGGCAATAGCTGAGGCAGTAGCTCCCACAGCAGCAACAGTGATAGCAGTAACAATAGCTGCAGTGATGCCAAAATCTCTTTTAAACCTGAATAGCATCATGGTATTAGGGGCCTCTACAGGAACTGGTACATATCGAGGCATTCTAGTCACCACAGCCACAGGAAAGGCTGTGGCATTCCAGCATAGGGCATAAAAACATGTGCCCAGAGTGCATACTAACTTTTCTTCACCCAAGGATGCACTCCCATTACTTACAATCCACAGAAAAGGAGGCCAGAGACATACTGGTGAAGCTGAAAAGTTCTTGTTGCGGTAAGAATGAAATAAAGAATTCCAAGTACCAGAGCCACTACTGCTAGAGAAATCCAGATTGGTAGCGGACCCTAGGGAAAAATTACCTCTTTGATAAATTCCTCCCCCAAGCATAATGACAGGTCCCAAGTCCATGTAACTTCCATTTACTCCACACAAAAGCCACAAATCAAAAGGATTGGTGGCAGTCTGCTGAGGATCCCTAGTAGATATATCAAGCATTCCTGTACAAGACTTATTCACTATATTACTAATCATGGGGCTAAAGGAAAAATAATCTTGTTGAACCCAAACTGCTCTGCGCTCCTGACATCCAGTCCAGGGAAAAGGTCCTTCCTCTCTTGTGGATCCTCTACAAAAAGGTGCCCAGCGTGGCTGTCTGGGGGGGTCCCGGTCAGAGACTCGTGTGGGCCACCATCCTTCAAGGCGAGAACCATTGCTTGAAAACAAACCACCACTCCTACCCCCAAACCTCAGTTGTGGTAAAAAATCTGCTGACTGCTGAGACAATTTAATGCATTCTGTATCATCTGACCTATTGAAGCTCATTAAAAAGCACAGACTACCCTTCAAGCTGACATTTCTATTACCCTCTATAGGGCTTTTCTGATCATCAAAGGGAAGGTAGGGTAAGCCTAGGCTTCTATTACTGCTAAATAAGCGTGGAAACACAGTTGTATCATGTCTGACCGGCATCGGCTTTGGGAATATCGACAGGATCCCCCATCTCGGCTCGGTCATTCCTGACATACTCACTGTTACTATCACTAGGATCCTTAGGAAGGTCTTCATGACGAATCTTCCTCACAAGGCATTCAGGCACCCACACTGGATCTTGCTGATCTTGAGGAAAAACACAGACCCTCTCGCCCATGTTAGCACGGGGTCAGGCCCCCGCCAAGAGCATGTCAGAATGTCCTTCCACTTCACCATGCTTTTAGGTGGACCATGGGAATCCTGATGTCTGTCCACTGCTGAGCGGCCTTGAGCATCCAAATTGAAAAAGTTTAAAGTAAATAAGGCTAAAGACATTCTCTCCTTGGGGGTACGGCCTTGGCCTATTCCCTCTTTCTGTTTTTGCAAACATTCTTTCAAGATGAGATGAGCACGCTCCACAATTCCTTGTCCTTGAGGATTATATGGTAATCCGTGATTAAGCTGTACCTCCATCTGGTTGCAGAAGGAGACAAAGGACTGAGCCGTATAGGCTGGTCCATTGTCCGTTTTTAGCTGCTGTGGTTTTCCCCATGCAGCCCAGGCTTCTAAGCAATGTCCTATGACATTGCGAGCCTTTTCTCCACTCATAGGTGTAGCATGTATGATACCTGAGCAGGTATCCACAGATACATGAATATATTTTAAGGTTCCAAATTCTGAAATGTGGGTAACGTCCATTTGCCAGATTTTGAGTGGCATCAACCCTCTAGAGTTCACTCCCACACTGGGAGGATGATGATGAATCACACACTGAGGACAGTCCAAAACTACTTGTCTAGCATCTGCTCTAGACAAATGGAATTTCTGCTGTAGAGTTTTTGCATTTACATGAAATAATTGGTGAAACTGTCTGGCTTGATCCAGGAATGAGCTCCAAAAAATGCATTCCATTCTGGTCCATTGATCAACTTTATCATTACCTTCACTTAATGGTCCAGGTAATCCTGTATGTGCTCTGATATGTTGAATATAAAAACACCTTTTTCTCTGCCAGATTAAAACTTGTAACTCTTGTAATAAGGCACATGCAGTACTACTATTCTTAATAGGACCTGCTAATTCTAATATTTTCACTGCGTTGACCACATAGACTGAATCTGAAATCAAATTGAATGCAAATTGACATCTTTTAACACCTCAATTACTATTTTCAACTCTACTATTTGGGGGGAGCCCGGTTGAAATTGACATAACATGGGCTCTTGTCTTTCTATCAAATAGGCTCCACAGCCTGTCTTTGAACCATCAGTAAACACATTTGGTGACCCTTGAAGTGGTACTGCTGAAGTAACCTTAGGGAATATCACTGGGTGCTCCTTAAAAAATGATAGCAATGGATGTTTAGGGTAATGGTTATCAATCACTCCTTCAAAGCTACATTGCAATATTGCCCAGTCATCTACAGTGTCACACAAAATCTTAATTTGATAACTGGAATAAGGCACTATTATACTGGCAGGAGCAACTCCAAAAGACTGCAAGCATTGTTGGATACCATTCAAGGCTAAAGCAGCAAGTGCAGTGGGATAATGTTCTATTCTGTTCTTACTTGTGTCCACATCCCCGGGCAGAAAGATCTCCCTACTTTCAGGGACTGAACAGGCTGATCTATCTGAGTGGCTTCTGGATATGGGGGAGGAGTTGAAGGCGCCATGGCAAAAGCTTTATTTACACCAGCTGCAGCCAGCGTGGCTGAAGGCGCTGTAACAAAGGCTCCACCCACACCGACTGCCGCCGACATGTCCTTTTCTTGCTGATAACGCCAAGGTCGCAGGTTCGATCCCCTTACGGGCCACCACCTGTCACGTCCCCCTCGACCAGCAAGGATGACGCAACTCACAAAAGCTCTTCTCCAGCAGTTTATTCAGGTCCCTTGAAAACAATCTTCCGAATGAATGCCGAATGCCCGGGCAGACCCAACCCACAGGCTAAATACTAAAATGAACAGCCAGTCAAGTAAAGCCAAGTGGTGCTATCTTAGAGGCCCACATATGCGGAAGCAAGCCAGATCAGCGGTCTTTGCCAAATATGAACTTATTATCATAGAGAGCGCTCACCGTCGGGCTGGTGGAAGGCGGAGACCGGCGCCATCTTTAGGGCGTGACACATCGCAGCTCTCTACATTTACTGGCACTTTTCTTCTGGGGTTTTAAAGAATCATGGCCCACTGTCTCAAACCATGCTTTAGAAACAAATAAAAGTAATAAATGTATGAATGAGCAAAACTACCCAAGATTGTGTTTTTATTTCATTTGCTATTGTTAATATTTTGCCAAAGTGCCCAGAAACCAAAGCTTTTTTAGTTTAAGACATAATCTTCAAATCAGTTTTAGACTTACAAAATACAAATCAAGATTCCAATAGCTAGTTAGTGTGCCTTATATTGTGAATTCTCGTGACCGGGCTTTTATTGAGGTTTAATCAGAGACCATTGTAAGGCTTTCTAATTTGAGTTCTAAGCATTTGACATTATTAAACAGCTGAATGAGAGGGAGCAGAAGAGTTGCAAAGTAGAAATACATTTATTTTTAAATTGAATAACATCATAAGTGTAATAATGCTGAATGCTAAGCAGCATTAGGCAATGCTGTCTGCTTCTGCTTCACAAGGCAAAGATGAAAATGAGGATCATTTCTGAGAAGCCAAGTAAGGGTCTGGTGCCTACACAGGGTGAGTCCTAAAAATAACAGCAAAGGTTCCTAGGTAGCAATGAAAGATGGTGTAAAGCTTGTGTTACTGATACCTGATCTTCCCTGGGCAACAACAATGTGACAGATGAATCATGGGTCATTCACTGGACGAACATTCACCATCTACAGAAAGCCCTAGGATGTGTCTAGAAGTTTGGATGAGTCATGGAGGCCTCTGGAGGGTCACAGACTGCCCAGAACTTTTTGCCCAGTTCCGTCTTCAGTGAGTAAACACCACAAAGAGTTGTTAGTCTGCTCAATGGACACTTAAATCCTCAAAGACACAGTGTCTTCCCGAGACCTCATTTCTACCTCTATCTGCAGGTGTCCTAAATGAGGGTCCTGACTCATCCACCACAATGAAAGGCGACAGACACACCTTTCACAACAAAAAGAGACCCACCACTGTCCGTTCCTGTTGCTTACACTGTCTGACTCTCAAGCTCCACTTGAGAATTTAAGGAAGAAAAGAAAAATTTAATACTTCCCTCCAAAATGAAACATTGGACCATAGCAAAGGAGCTATTGGGAGTTAGTGGTTTGGGGATTGGGGGACAGGGTGGGGACAGGGAACTATTTTTCTTTAGTGGTGTAGACACTGGTAAGCTATCTATGTCCCAGAAAATAAACCCAAGCATCCATAGTTAATCTCAGTAAGAAAAAAAATGAAAGTAGGTGGCATATTGATTGCACTGCATGACAAACCAGAAGAACAAAACCCAATTTTTAAGAACCAGTAGCCTGGTGAAGTTGTAAGTAGGGTATTTGCCTGGCCTGCAAGAAGCCCTGGGAGGGCTGAGGTGTTGTAACCCTGCAAACACATCACTGACTACGGAAGCAGGAGGATCAGAAGTTCAAAGTTCCACGTAATGGAAAGCCATTGGCTTCGAGTATTAATTTGTATCTGACCACTTTGCTTAAGGTGGTTCAGTTATAAGAGGTTTGGGTGGGGCCTATAGGGTCTCTTTTTTTTTTGGTTTTTCGAGACAGGGTTTCTCTGAATATCTCTGGCTGTCCTGGACTCACTTTGTAGACCAGGCTGGCCTCGAACTCACAAAGATCCACCTGCCTCTGCCTCCCAAGTGCTGGGATTAAAGGCGTGCGCCACCACCGCCCGGCTCCTATAGGGTCTCTTATGTGTAGAATCAAATCATTGGCATATAGAGACACTTAGGTGTCTTTTCCTATATTTGTATCCCTCTTATTTCCTTCTCATATTTATTTATTTATTTATTTATTTATTTCCTTCTCTTGTCTTATTGTAGAGTTAAGTCTTCAAACAGCAGCATTAAGGAGTCTCAGGGTATTTAATAAAAACGTTTTAAAAGAAGACATGAAGTTAGAAGGGAGATGGGTGGAAAGAACTAGGGAGAGGTAGAGGAAAGTGGACAGAAACGATCAATATGCTTTGTATAAATATATGACATCTTCAGAAGAATAAAAAATTAAGGAAAGAAAATGAAGCAGTTCAAAGTTCAAGACTAACTCCAGTTCGAGGCCAGCCTGGGCTGGCAGACTCTATGTCAAAAAAGAAAACAAACAAATGAAAGTCAGTAACCAATTCAGGAGCTGAGGGAGCTGCCTGGACCCACCCTCTCTGCCTTCCAAAGGGAATCCTTGCGCCTTGCCAGCTCACCTGAGCTGGGCGGTAGAGTAAGCCTGCAGGAGGTGGAAGTGGTCGCGGTAGCTGAGTAACTACCGATTGATGGGCAGCCTCAAAGCTAATTTTCCAGCCTGGAGCACGTGCTGGAGAAATAGAACAAGAGCAGAGCGAGAAGTCAAAGCCGGAGCTCACTGGAGATTTGCAGCAGCTGCTGCCCAGAGCTGCCAGTTAGGCGGTCCTCTGTTTGGCGAGGTGCTTCCGCTCCACCTCAAATGAGGAATTTGCTTGCTCTGTAGCTCTTTCTGCTGAAGATGAATCTTGTAAAGTGTCAGCAGGGGCGAGACAAGTTGCAGCCCTTTCATGGAGACATCTGGATTTCAAAAGAAACCTCTTAAGAACTAAGATGTTTTTCAAGCCTCAAGTGAATAGGGTTAGTTAGGGTTTATCTGAGAAGAGATCCCACCTGTGAGAGAGAGAGAGAGAGAGAGAGAGAGAGAGAGAGAGAGAGAGAGAGAGAGGTAGTGCCCTCAGGCTACATTGCAGGGGGAGGGGCTGTCAAATGGCTCTACCCCAGCCAGACTTGGGGCTACTCAAGACATAACAAGATAAAATGGGGCCGTGTAAGCCGGGCGTTGGTGGCGCACGCCTTTAATCCCAGCACTTGGGAGGCAGAGGTAGGCGGATCTCTGTGAGTTCGAGGCCAGCCTGGTCTACAAAGTGAGTCTAGGACAGCCAGAGCTGTTATACAGAGAAACCCTGTCTCGAAAAACCAAAAAAAAAAAAAAAAATGGGGCCGTGTTAAGATCTCTCTGCCTGTGGTGGCCGCCCAAGTAGTGTCGGGCCGCAGCAACCCGGCCGCGAGCGTCGGGCTGTGTCTCAGGCTGCACGTTCAGGAGCGCAGCGCCAACTGTGACCTTGGGACCATGGCGGAGCCGCAGCCCCTGGCTCTGCAGCTGGAACAGTTGTTGAATCTGAGACCGCGTGAGGCGGATCCTGAGGCCGACCGGGAGGAGGCCACTAGAGCCAGAGTGATTGACAGGTTTGATGAAGGGGAAGAGGAGGAAGGTGAGCAGTGAGTAGCAGTAGGAAATTGGCATTATCCTCCCTCCTGGACACAGATAAAAGGTATTCTGGCAAGACCACTTCTAGGAAGGCTTGGAAAGAAGACCATTGGGAGCAGACTCTGCCAGGTTCCTCTGACAAGGAAATCTCTGATGAAGAAGGATCTGGAGATGGGGATACAGAGGGCATGGGCCTGGAGGAATCAGAGGAGGAGGAGGAGGAACTAAGTGCTGCTGAGGAAGAGGATGCTGAGGATGATGTTCCCACTGGGATGAAGAAGGGCAGAAGGCATTCTACAGAAATACCGGGCTTCACTTTCCAGAACATTAGTGATTTTGAGAAGTTTGCGGAAGGAGCGGCTGAACTTGGGAGCAATGAGGAAGAAGAAGAGAAAGAGAGTGGCAGGGAAGAAGGAGATGCCGAGGAAGACTTAGAAGGTGACAGTGAGGGAGACAGGAACAGTGAAGATGGTGGTGTGGTGATGGCCTTCTCCAGTGTCAAGGTTTCTGAGGAAGTAGAGAAAGGAAGAGTTGTGAAAAATCAGATAGCATTGTGGGACCAGCTCTTGGAAGGATCAAACTACAAAAAGCTCTGTTGATTACCAATCAGTTGCCTCAACCAGATGTTTTCCCTGTCTTCAAGGCCAAAGGCGGTCCAGAATTTGCCAGCACTCTAAAAAAAATAGTTTTTTCAAGACAGGGTTTTTACCAGGCTAGCCTTGAACTCACAGAGATCTACCAACCTCTGCGTCCCAAGCGCTTACCTTTTTCAACAGTTGCATGAGAACTTTTCTGATTAAAATAAAATTAATACAAGCAGATCCTTACAAATGGGCAACAAAGATGTTTGTAGGGGTTTTTTTTAACCTTTTATAAACAATTCCGAAAATACTTTTTGTACTTTTTGAATTTCTTCATGACTAATTTTCTCACTGTGAAAGGAAACATATATGTGTATAATTCTGATGAATTTTGCCTGACTGCTTTCTGGATGTTCAGAGCTAATTAAACTATCTGTTGTAAATAGAAAAAAAAAAAAAAACCAAGATAAAATGAAAAATAAATAAATAAATAAACAAACAAATAGAACTCCTTCTCTAACTGAGAGGCGACTTAGAATAAGAATTAGCACCATTGGGAGAGAATGCTTTCATCTAACAGTCAAGTTAGAATCAAGAGTTGGCTGGGTTTGGCTCAGGATTACTAACATCTGTGGCTCCTGCAGAGGACCCTGGGATGGATTCCTAGCACCCATATGATGATTCACACTCATTTGTAAGTGACATTCTCGTGGATCTGCCACCCTTATGACTGCCTCTGTGGGCACCAGACAAGAAAATGATGCACAGATGACATACACTTAGGCAAAACACCCATGCACATAAAACAAAAGGAGAAATAAATAATTTTACAAAGAGAGCCTGTCTCAAAAAGCACACAAGAACAAAAAGAGTCATTGGTTCAATTTGACAAATATCCAAGGATGTCAACTTGGGAAGTTTAGCGTGAGATATCAGAGCACACAAAAACGAGTGAGACACAATGCCAGCCCTCAAGGGAGACAGTCACATAAACAATAATTTAACGTAGCCATGTTTTGGCATCTGTGTGTGCTTGTACCATCATCAAAGACAGAGCAGTGGATGAGGCTGCTTCAAGTATCAGTCACCACAGGCAAGATGTCTTCACTCTAGAGGGGCTGAGTCTCATACAAGCTAATAGTCCATAAGGCAAGAGAGGGAGAAGAGGTGAGGGATATGCAAATTAAGTCTATCCTATGGCAAAGCTTTTACTTTTAAACTAGAAATCATTTCAGTTAGATACTTATTAACTGCATCACAAGAATGAAAAATAAATAGAGCACAATGACTCTGCATGTTAGCATTCACACTGAGTGTGCACGTTAGTATTCACACATAGTGTCGGTGAAATATTGATCACTGAGTTTAGGGTTAGGGCTGAGAGACCAGAAATGAACAGAAAGAGGAAATTGTAGTGTGATAGGAAAGGCAGATAAATGAAGCCAAATTAGCAGGTCCAAAGGCAGGGTCCAGGGTGGGTGACTGCCAACAACTGCTCAGTATGTGTCAAGATACTCCCAAATTACAGAGACTGAGATCCAGATACAGTGACATCAAAATACCAAGAATCATACCTTTAGAGACCAGATGTTACTTACAGGCACACACCAAACAACTGAGGGGGCCTCTGTGGATCTTGGTTCCACATCTCTGAAAAGGTGAGGCACACTCCAAGGCCTTTTAAGTTCTCTTCCACATCAGGGAAAAAAAAAAATGCTAGAAAGAGCCAAATTCAATGGCACACGCCTCTAATCCCAGCTCTCAAGAGGCTTAGGCCAGAAGACTGCCATGAGTTTGAGACTAGCCTGGGCTATTCAGAGAGACTTGTCACAAGGAATTAGTATCTATCTATCTATCTATCTATCTATCTATCTATCTATCTATCTATCTACCTATCTATCTATCTATTTTCTAACTATCTATCTATCTATGTTACTCCCTACTGTATAAAACAGTGGTTTTTCAGGCTGTATCTTGATCTCAAAGACTCCATTTTACAGACAGTTTTGAACTCCATTTTGAGCACACAGGCAGGATGACTGTGCACTGGTAACTCATGTTTAGCACCATCTGCCCAGCACCATCACGATGCACAGACTGATGGATAACTTATCCGAAAAGTAAAAAGGTTCCACACTAAATCTATCAAAGTCATTTGGGATCATATGAGCACACAAGCTGTTAAAATAATACCAGGAAAAACAGGCCTGTGAACTTACCAAAGACATCATACTAAAGGGTACAACATTCTTGCCTGGACCTCATAGAGAAGACATCTAACCCTACGATGGAGATGCCCCAGTGGACTTCTTATCTGACATGGTGTGTATGTGTCAAGGGACCTACAGGCAGAGAACTCCCAATTGTCCCAGGAACTTCAGCTTGGCTTAATGCCCACTACTGATTCAGACTACTTGAATTACTGTCTGTGCATTTCATCCATCTGGACTGGCTACCCATTCACCCATCCATCCATCCACCCACCCATCCATTCATCCACCCATTCATTCACTCATCCATCCACCTATCCACCCATCCACCCACCCATCCATCCATCTACCCATTCATCCACCCATCCACCCATCCATCCATCCATTCATTCACCCATCCATCCACCCACTCATTCATCTGTTCATTCATTTACCCATCCATCCATTCATTTACCCATCCATCCATTCATTTACCCATCCATCCACCCATCTACCCATTCATCCACCCATCCATCCACCTATCATCCATCCATCCACCCACCCATTCATCTATCATTCATCCATCCATCATCCACCCATCAATCCATCCATCATCCACCCATCAATCCATCCATCATCCACCCATTCATTCACAAATCCATCCACCCATTCACCTGCCCAGCCCAATATTTTCCTTCACCTCTATAGCCTTCACAATCTCACATCCATCATTTGCTCACCATAGCTTTAAACACTGGGGCTCAGCCTTCCCACATCTCCCTTATGGAGTTCGACTCAACCCCAAGGCTTAGCTCAACTCAATCCCTGCAGCTTGACTCCACAACTGAGTCTGTGTCAGACCTAGCAAGGCCCCTTATCTAATACCCTCCCAGATAACCTTTGAACTTAGGACTTAGTTACTTGCTTAAAGTTGTACAAGCAAGTCACGAGGCTTTGCACTAACTAATGCAAAGTGGCTCTTTGTGTCATCTCACTCTCAGGCTTTGCAGACCTTCAGATAATTAGGTAGATGGACATTTAAAGGAACAGGACTGTCCTTACAGGATGAGCTGGGGTGTTGTGCCTCATTTACCCCTCTTCAATCAAAGTGAGATCTCTATTGATGATCTCTATATCATACTTAGCAATATATTCAAGAAGGTTTTTTTCTTCTTTTTTAACATTTATTGAAGCATAATCTATAGGTTGTGGGGAATTTTTTAAGTGCTTGAATTTATTAATGTAATTAGCAACCAAAAATACAAAAATATAAAAAAATCAGTAAACATCTGTCTGCTAAATGAACAGTAGAAAAAGTCTATGGCACAACTAAAGACTAAAGGAATGAAGAAAATCAACTGAAGGAATACAATGGCCTCCGGTAAAATTAGACTCTACTCTCAGACAATATAATCTAGACCTGGGAACTCATTCTATGAAAGTGCCTTAGTCTCCTAAGAATAGCCCATGATCTACCTTACCAATTCCTACCAGACTCTGGTAGGAGACACAAAAGAAGGAGATATCTCTTCTTTTGGTGTTTTGGGTGTAATTTTTTTTTCAGGTCTAGAAATTTAAGATTTACTTGTACAATTGTTAAGAGATGTCTATCTATATCAGAAATAAAATTTTAAGCTTCAGAAGCAAAATTAATGCAAGCACCTTTTGGTGTATATCAGTGCATATCTGTTAAGCAGTAAGGAGCCTGGGTCAGTTCTGGACACTATGCCCCCTGAATTGGAGTGGGGAAACACTAGGTTATTCATTTACAATCATACCAGCCTTCATGTGTACAGCAACATCTCGTTTTTATCTCAGAAGATGAGCAGGGTTGGTCCTCTTAAGTCCTTGAATAGGACAGCCAAGGATTGCAGGTATCTGGGAATGATGAGGGACAGGAATCAGGTTGGCAGGACTTGACTGACTGACAACTAGTAGTATTTTCATGCATGGCTATGCTTAGTCACCTTTTCATTATTATATATAAAATATCTAAGACAGGATGCTTTTAATGAAGCAAAATGTCTTTTGTTGGTTGTTTTGAAGGAGGGGAAAGTAAACAGCATGGTACAGCCTGTGAAAAGCTCTAGCTGCCCCATGTGTTAGGAGCCCACACAAACACAACGCTGTAGGGTCTCTTTTCTTCTTATGAAAAAAATCATGGGGGCTCCACATTAACTGTCCAAAGGACTTTCCTCTAAAACACTATCTCTGGATTACACTTCTACCCTCTTACTATCATCAACACCACACTTAAGAGCTGACACCAGGGTGTGGCAGTCCATAACTGTATCCCAGCACTTGGGAGGCTGAGAATGGAGGATCAGGAATTTGAGGATAGCCTGAGATACTTGATGAGTTTCAGATCAGCCTGGGTGCATAGTTAGACTTATCCCAAAAGCAAAAGAGAAGTCTTAATTACTTTAAGGCTCCTGCATAGTTCAGAGCATATGGTAGGGACCCTGTCTGATGATAGTGAAGAGTTAAGAGAGATGAGGGCACTTTAAGATGAATGAAGCCCCAAGTTCTCAATGTTTCTTACTGTCTATCCCTATTGTCATGAAGTTACAATAAAGGTATCAGATATTCTATATTTCTCTACTCAAGCATACGTCCATATTCTATGAGGATCATAAGGTAAATAGGGAAAATTCTAGACAGCAGTGGAAAGGAATGTTTGGCTTCAATTTTTGTTTGGTGAGAGGGGTTGCTTTGTTTTGAGACAGGGTCTCACTACGTAGTCCTGGCAGCCCTGGAACTCACTATGTAGACCAGGGTGGTCTTGAACTCAAATAGAGTTCCCCTGCCTTTACCTCCTAAGTGCTGGAATTAGGTGTGCACCATTATGCCCAGCCTTAGATTTGTTCTTTCTTTCTTCCTTCCTTCCTTCCTTCCTTCCTTCCTTCCTTCCTTCCTTCCTT
>CAJQZJ010026918.1:0-17658 GCA_907164525.1 Lophiomys imhausi
TTTAAGAGTATCTTCTTAGATCTATAACACCCTCTTGATTCCTAAACAGTTCAAAATTTAACTATAAGATTCTATCTGTCTATTCTTCAACCACCTCAGAGACCTGAGAGGGATAAATATATTTGCTTATATAGGAAGTGCAGAGCCTGCAGCTTCCAAAACTAAGAAAGAACATACCAGTAACTGCCTGGACAGTTCCCATTTTCTCTCCATACATTCCAGCATCAATCTTCAGCCTTTGGGTCCTGTTTCTCTGACAGACATTTGTTGTAGAGCAGGGATTATGAAGGACTTACCTACCCTGTCTTGGCAGAGTTAGGCTGTCAACTTCCCTGCTACCAAGTTTTGTCCTTTTTGGACAGCAGTCTGTCTGCAGTTGGTGCAAGGGGTTTTTTCATGCCAAGAAAAAGGCTTGCCCCTAAATCAACCCTCTTACAGTGGAGGTTCTTCGATGCTTATCTTCTACTTGGAGTAGAATAGGGGGTGCTGTCAGGCTCTGATATGTCTCGATATCAAAAAAAATCTTGATTTAAGATAACATCTTTGAATGCCATATTCTGCAGATCTCTAGGGGTTTTTGAAGATGCCCTAACCATCTCTTGTATTTAGATAAGCAAATGTTGCTTGTCTCTTAGCAACTTGATTACTGGGTAGTTTAAAGAATATCTGTGATAGACTGTCATAGTAGCTAACAAAGAGACATGTTTGCATGACTAGGAGTATGTTTTAACTATCCTAGACCGTTTTAGACGGTTGGTATCAAGTGGTCAGAGCTTCACATTTTATTTTTAAGTATCTCCAGGTATGATGCCATTGGGAAGCATTATCTTTAAATTTGTATCAATATACAAAGATCTATTCAATTGTGGTTAAATATACTCTTAATTATGTATCAATATACCAAGTTCAATGCCTATGTAGCCCAATATAATCTTAATATTACGTCCATATGCAAGGGTCAATACCATTGTGGCCAACTATAATCTTAATTTTGTATCAATATACAAAGATCAATACCGATGTAATCCAATACAATCTTATTTTTGCACAATAAACAATGGTCAATACCACTTTAGCCAAATAAACTACTAATTTTGTATCAATATACAAAGGTATAAGGGCATATTCAATAATCTGCCCCTTCTTCTTGGACCTTTCTGTGCTATGTCTATATCTCATTTTTCTCAAGCCCATGCACTCCTACATAGGAGAGGAAGAAGGATACAGAAAAGGAAAAGTAGGAATTCCCTGGGGCTAACCTCCAAAACCCATTAAGACAGGACCATTTATCAGCTTGTAGTCTCTTCCCCTACATAACAGAGTTTTCAGTTATCTTTCAAATAACCAAAAAGAAGGGCGGAGAAACACCCTCCCCACCCTCTGGGCATGGGACGTCGCTCTCTTAAAGTGACTTCCTGCTGATTTGGGTCGTAGTAGACCTGTTTGGGGCCCCAACCCAAATGGGAAAAATGACTAAAAATGTTAGTACAATCCTTTTATGTTCAGTCCTTCTGTTCTCAGCTGTTTAGATGACCTAAGGGGTTTGTAGGCAGAAGCTGATCTTGCAGGCTTCACTGAGGTTCCGGCCGGGGCATTGTGTAGAGCTGAACGGTCCCAGCGACACTGGATTGCAGTGGTGGTTGCAGGCCCCCGATGGAGACAGCTATTGAGGAAGTCTGCCAGGCAGAATCAACTGGGTCACTCATCCTCCTTGGTGCCTGATTCTGCTCTCTGCTGAGGATTCCGCTGTCCGCCGTCCCCAGGCTCCCCTAATGGACACTTCGATTCTCCTGGAACGATAAGAACAGAGCCCTGCCCCAATCCCAACCCTAGGACAATTGCCCTCTTTTTTTTTTTTTTTTTTCTGCGGGGGGGATGGGGGCGGCTAGGTAGTACTTCTCCTGAAGCAAATTTGGCCTTCTGACAACATACAAAGCGTACCACAATTCTCTTGTATAAATTTATTTGTTTGTTGCTTCAGGTTACATCCTTATCATATTGTCCTCTTTTCCCGCTTCCTAGCCCCACTCGCCCATGCTCTACCCCCTGACCCTTCCGTCTTGTTCCTCTGGGGTGGAGTGTCCCTGCCTAACAGTCTCTCACCACAGATCAGGAGTCATATGAGGGCCAAGAGCCTCTTCATTCACCGGGGGCCTACGAGGCAGTACTGCCAGTGAATGGTGTCTCATTGCTACTGGGGGAATACTAAAAAAAAAGACCAACAAACACACAAACCCACAAAAACAAAGAATATCAACAAAAAAAGAGAGGAAAAAGAGAAGGGAAAAGAAAAGAGAAAAAAAGAAAAAAAGAAGGAAAAAGAAAAAGATAAAAAAAAATTATGTCCTTGTTCCTTTTGATGTGTTGGTTGTAGTACAGATATCCTGTACGATAAAGTTAAAATCCTACTATAAGTGAATAGATGCCATGTGCATCCTTCTGAGACTGGGTTAGCTCACTCAGGATGAGCTCCTCTAGATCCATCCATTTGGTTGCAAATTGCATGATTTCCTTGTTTCTGATAGCTGAGTAATATTCCATTGTATAGATGTACCACAATTTTTTAATCCATTCTTCAGTTGAGGGACATCTGGGTTGTTTCCAATTTCTAGCTATTACAAATAAAGCTGCTATGAACATAGATGAGGAGACGTCCCTATGTCTCCGTGAGAGGTCCTTTGGGTGTATACCCAGAAGTGGTATGGCTGGGTCTTGAGGCAAGGTTATTCCTAGATTTCTAAGATATCGCCAGACAGACCTCCATAGTGGTTGCACAAGCCTGCACTCCCACCAGCAATGGAGTAGGGTTCCCCTTTCTCCACACCCTCGCCAGCATGCGCTATCATTTGAGCTCTTTATTTTAGCCATTGTAACAGGTGTTAGGTGGAATCTCAGGGTCGTCTTGAGTTGCATTTCTCTGATGATTAAGGATGTTGGACATTTCTTCAGGTGTCTCTCAGCCCTTAGTATAACACTCTCTTGACTCCTAAACAACTCAAAATTTAATTATGAGACTTTATCTATCTGTTCTTCAATCACCTCAGAGACCTGAGAGGGATAAATATATTTGATTTTATAGGAAGTACAGGGTTGGCAGCTTCCCAAACTAAGAAATGACATACCAGTGGCTGCCTGGACAGTTCCCATTTTCTCTCCATACATTACAGCATCGCTCTTCAGTCGTTTGGCCCCGCTTCTCTGACAGACATTGATTGTAGAGCAGGGGTTATGAAGGACTTACCTACCCTGTCTTGGCAGAGCTAGGCTGTCGACTTACCTGCTTCCAGGTTTTGTCCTTTTTGGACAGTATTCTGTCGACAGTTGGAGCAAGGGGCTTTTCCTACCAAGAGATAGGCTTGCGACTAATTCAATCATCTCCCACTGGAGATTCTTCAATGCTCATCTTCTACTTGGAGGAGAATAGGGGGTGCTGTCAGGAGTTGATATGTCTTGATATAAAAAAATTTAAGGGTATTCCTTCTTTCCCTTTTCTGTATCCTTCTTTATCTCCTATGTAGGAATGCACGGACTTGAGAAAAATCGAGACATAGACAGCACAGGAAGGATCAAGAAGGGTCACATTATTGAATATGCCCTTATACCCTTTTATATTGATACAAAATTAATAGTATATTTGGCTAAAGTGGTATTGACTATTGTTTATTGTGCAAAAATAAGATTGTATTGGTCTACGTCAGTGTTGATATTTGTATATTGATACAAAATTAAGATTATAGTTGGCCACAATGGTATTGACCCTTGTATATGGACGCAATATTAAGATTGTATTGGGCCGCATAGGCATTGATCTTTGTATATTGATACAAAATTAAGAGTATATTTAGCCACATTTGAATAGATCTTTGTATATTGATACAAAATTTAAGGTAATGCTTCCTAATAGTATCGTACCTAGAGATGCTTAAAAATGAAATGTGAAGCTCTGGCCTCTTGATACCAACCGTCTTAAACTGTTTAGGATAGTTAAGAAAAACAAACTCCTAGTCATGCATGCATGTCACCTTGTTAGCTACTAAGACATTCTATCACAGATATTCTGTAAGCTACTCAGTAATCAAGTTGTTAAGAGACAAGCAACATTTGCTTATCTAAATACAAGAGATAGATAGGGCATCTTCAAAAACCCCAAGAGATCTGCAGAATATGGCATTCAAAGATGTTATCTTAAATTAAGATTTTTTTTGATATTGTGACATATCAGCTCCTGACAGCACCCCCTATTCTACTCCAAGTAGAAGAAAAGCATCGAAGAATCTCCAGTGTGAGATGGTTGAATTAGTGGCAAGCCTATCTCTTGGCATGTAAAAACTCCCTGCTTCAACTGCAGACAGACTGCTGTCCAAAAAGGACAAAACTTGGTAGCAGGGAAGTCGACAGCCTAGCTCTGCCAAGACAGGGTAGGTTAGTCCTTCATAATCCCTGCTCTACAATAAATGTCTGTCAGAGAAACAGGACCAAAAGGCTGAAGACTGATGCTGGAATGTATGGAGAGAAAATGGGAACTGTCCAGGTAGTCACTGGTTTGTCATTTCTTAGTATTGGAAGCTGCAGGCCCTGCACTTCCTATACAATCAGATATATTTATCCTTCTCAGCTCTCTGAGGTGGTTGAAGAATAGACAGCTTGAGTCTCATAGCTAAATTTTGAGTTGTGTAGGAATCAAGAGGGAGTTCTAGATCTAAGAAGATGGTTATAATAGTGATGCAAGTTAGTATGAAAACTAAGTCAGTTATAGAACTTTAAACTCATGGAGATGGTTAGAAGGTAGAAGGTTAAAGTCAGGGGCCAAATATGTATGAACTGGACATTGGGAAGGTATACTGGGCCATTTAACTCTCAGAAATGTGGCATATTTAATTCTGCTGTTTTGTATAGAATTTACTGTTATAAGAGAAAGAACCATTTGTTGGAATGAAAAGAGAAGCTGTTGGGGGGGGAGAGGGTGGAAGGGTGGGACAGGAAGGGGGAATAGGGAAGGGTTTGTGACTGAGATGTAACTTGAAAAAAAATAAAGTACTTATAAAAAAAATTTAAAGTTACGGAAACATCTTTGAGTGCCATATTCTGCAGATCTCTTGAGGTTTTTGAAGAGGCCCTATCTATCTCTTATATTAGGGTAAGCAGATGTTGCTTGTCTCTTAGCAGGTTTATTTCTGATTAGCTTAGCAAGTAATTATAATAGGCTGTCATAGTACCTAACAGAATGACCGGCTTGCATAACCATTAGTTTGCATTTCTTAATTATCCTAAACAGTTTATGACAGTTAGTAGTAAAAGGCTGAAACATCACATTTCATTTTTTTTCTTTACGTCCTAACCTTCCATCCCATTTCTCTGGGGTGGGGTGTCCTTATATAACAGACCCTCATCTCAGTTGAGAGGTCGTATGAGGGCCAAGAGCCTCCTCATTCATTGGGGATCTACGAAGCAGTACCATCAGTGAAAAGTGCCTCGTTGCCTGGGAGAGAGAACTACTAAACAAACAAATCAATAAGCATACAATAGATAAAAAAGACTAAAAAATAGAAAAAATATAACTAATATATAAAAAGTAAATAAAAAATAAAAATTAAAAATAAGAAGTCTATGTCCAAGTTCCCTTTGGTGTGTCTTATTTTACTGTTTTATTTGTTGTGTGATTTTGGACAAGCTTTGTACTAAGTCTTTGGTACTTTATATAATAAATAAGGATAAGTGTACTTTATAATTATTCTTATGAAGGATTAATCCATGTGAGATGATGTGTGTAAATGAATGGTAAAATATTTGGCACATATCGATCTTTCAATTAATAGAGCTATTAATAAAAGTAAGTAAATAAATAGAACAAGTAATTAAAATAATATCCATAGCAAAGAAAGCTGGTTTTCAACTTCATTATTCAATGTCATCATTTGGTTTTATTTTATAGAATAATCACTTACAAGCTCCAACAATACATCATTCCTTAATTATAGCTGTCAAGTGAAAACTTTATTAGGGTAAGCAGACATAAGAATGGAAACATTTGAGTAAAATAGCTAAGTTGCTGGCTCCAAGTCTCTGAATCAGAGAGGAAATTCTACCTCTGTGATTATATTATATTGAGGCTGTTGGAAGAATGACATCAAATAATGGATTTTGCAGATCTTTGTGTAACAAACACTGTCCAGATACTTATAGATGAGACAGAAAAGTATGCATATTAGTAAAGTCTCAAATATTGACAAGTGGTGTTTCAAAAGGAGACACCCTCTGTTCTCTTTTCTTCTTCTGTGTCTCCTCCCTCATCTGGTTTTTAGAAACAAGATTTCTCTGTATAACAACCCTGTTGTCCTAGAACTCGCTTTGTAGACTGGCCTTGAACTCACAGAGACCCATCTGGCTCTGTCTCCAGAGTGCTGGGATTAAAGGCGTGTACCACCACACTCAGCTGTTAACTAGTCTTATTTTCAAAAGTTGACTTGTACTTCTTAATAAGAAAGGATAGTCATGCTAAATTTCATCCTTAAAATTCACTGGAGATAAATGACACCTGACAAAAGGCCTTGACCTTATAGCAGTGGCTAATTTCAAGTTAGAAAAAAAATGTTCACAGATGCACCAAGATGGCATTTGGTGAAAAAAATTTACTTGGAGTGACCAGACACCAGTGGGTTTTGGTTGATGGTGCTACTACTTACTGTGTGTGTGTACGCCATCATAAACCGGCTTGACTGTCACATCTTGGAGTGAACTATAGAGAGGGACACTGTCACTGCCTCTAGAAGGGTAGAAATAATTATTATTTACTTAAATTTTCAAAAAGATATATGGAATCAATTCAGTGACTGAATGTTGGAGGAGTGAGTTTGGACTTGGAGTGTGAATCTACCATTTATTTCTAGGTACTTTTGGGTATGTTAAACAGGATTTCTACCATTTGTAAAACTGGGCTAATTTTACTCACTTCATAGGACTCACAAAATATAATTTATTTTTCAAATATATACATTAGTAAAATATTTCTCTAGTCTGACTGTGTGTGTGTGTGTGTGTGTGTGTGTGTGTGTGTATGGAGTCCAGAAGTCAATGTCACGTGTCTTTCTTCCTCTGGTGCTATTCACCTTGTTTTATTTTTGTTTTGAGACAGGGTGTCTCTGTGTAATAGCCCTGGCTGTCCAGCACTTGCTTTGTAATCAGGCTGGCCTTGAACTCACAGAGATCTACCTGCTTTTGCCTCCCAAGTGCTGGGATTAAAGGTGTGTGCCACCACTGCCAGTTTCACCTTCTTTTTTGAGACATGGTCTCTCACTGGAATCAGGGACTCACAAGTTAGGTTAAAGAGGCTAGCTCTTTACTAGTGTGTTAGGAGTCCCCAGTAGATCAACATGTGTGCAGGTTCAGGATCATACAAGGAGCCATAGGAGCTAATGATGCCTCAGTTGCCATTCCCTATGAGCCTCTATAAGGCTTGTTCTCCACATGCATTAGATTAGATTAGATTTTTGTCAGCCTAATTGAATCTGTGATGAGCCAATATCATCTTATAAACACTGCAAATACTAGAAAAGACTAGAAGTTGGAATTGCAGGTAGCAGAGTGAATCCACTTCTACTTTTGCAAGAGAAACATATCATTCCATTGTCAAATAAAGTAGATATTGCTATTCGTTCAAGGGCGTTGAGATGCAGAAATCACAGAGTTCTATGTGTTGAATGCAGGATTCTTTCTTTCTTTCTTTCTTTCTTTCTTTCTTTCTTTCTTTCTTTCTTTCTTCCTTCCTTCCTTCCTTTCTTTCTTTTTTTCTTTCTTTCTTTTTATTTTAATGTTTATTACTTCAAGTTACATATCCATCATAGTCCCCTCCCTCCACCCCTCCCAGTCCCAACCTCCCACCCTCTCCCCCTTCTCTCATCCTACTCCAGTGTGGGGTGCCCTACATGTCAGCCCTCTTCAGTTCAGCAGTCTTTTTTAAAAAAAATAATTTATTTTTTATTTATTCAAGTTACATCTCAATCAAAATCCCCTCCCTACTCCCCCCTCCAGTCCCACCTTTCCACCCTCCTCTCCCTCAACCCCCCATCCTCTTCCCTTATTTTATTTTATTTTTTTTTTAGTTTAAGGTATTTCTTTTTTCCCCCAACAGCTCTCCCTTTCAGTCCAACAAATGGTTCTTTTTCTTATAACTATAAATACAATACAAAACAACAGAAATAAATAGGCCACAATTATAAGAGTTTTATGGCTTAGCATACATTCCCAATGTCCAGTCCATATGTATTTGGCACCTGACTTTAACATTCTACTATCTAACCATTTCCATGAGTTTAAAGTTCTATATCTAACTCAGCTTTCATACTAACTTGCCTCACAATTTTAAAAATATCTTCTTAGATCCAGAACACCCTCTTGATTCCTAAACAACTCAAAATTTAACTATGAGACTCTAGCTATCTATTCTTCAACCACTTCAGAGACCTGAGAGGGATAAAAATATCTCATTATATAGGAGGTGCAGGGCCTGCAGCTTCCAAAACTAAGAAATGACATACCAGTGGCTGCCTGGACAGTTCCCATTTTCTCTCCATACATTACAGCATCAATCTTCAGCCATTTGGCCACGTTTCTCTGACAGACATTGATTGTAGAGCAGGAATTATGAAGGACTTACCTACCCTGTCTTGGCAGAGCTAGGCTGTCGACTTACCTGCTTCCAAGTTTTGTCCTTTTTGGACAGCAGTCTGTCTACAGTTGAAGCAAGGGGTTTTTCTTGCCAAGAGAAAGGCTTACCACCAATTCAATCATCGCCCACTGGAGATTCTTTGAAGCTTATCTTCTACTTGGAGTAGAATAGGGGGTGCTGTCAGGAGCTGACATGTCTCAATATCAAAAAATCTTAAGTTAAGCAAACACATCTTTGAATGCCATATTCTGCAGATCTCTTGAGGTTTTTAAAGATGCCCTATCTATCTCTTATATTTAGATAAGCAAATATTGCTTGTCTCTTAGCAACTTGATTTCTGAGTAGCTTAGAAAATAACTGTGATAGACTGTCATAGTAACTAACAAAATGACACGTTTTCATGACTATTAGTTTCCGTTTCTTAATTATCCTAAACAGTTTATGTCGGTTGGTAGCAAGAGGCCAAAACTTTACATTTCATTTTTAAGCATTACTAGGAACAATAACTTTAAGAAGCATTACCCTTAATTTTGTATCAATATACAAAGATCAATACCAATGTGGCCAAATATAATCTTAATTTTGTATCAATATACAAAGATCAATACAGATGTAGCCCAATACAATCTTAATTTTGCATTAATATACAATGATCAATACCAATTTAGCCAAATATAATATTAATTTTGTATCAATATACAAAGGTATAAGGCCACATTCAATAATCTGTCCTTTTTTCTTGATCTTTCCTATACTATGTCTATGTCCCATTTTTCTCAAGTCTGTTCACTCCTCCCTAAGAGAGAAAGAAGGATACAGAAAAGAAAAAGAGAGAAGTCCCTGGGTCTAACCTCCAAAACCCATTTAACAAGACCATTTAACAGCTTGTGGTATTTTCCCCTAAATAACAAAATTTTCTATTATCCATCAAATAACCAAAGGGTGGTGGAACACCCTCCCCACCTTCTGGGGATGGGACGTTGTTCTCTTAAAATGACTTCCTGCTGATTTGGGATGTAGTAAACCTGTTTGGGGCCCAAATAAGAATGGAAAAATACTTAAAAATATTAATAGAATCATTTGATGTTCAGTCCTTTTGTGCTCAGCTATGTCCTAAGAAGTTCATAGACAGAAGCTGATCTTCAGAGTTTTACTGAAGTTCTGGCTGGAGCAGTCTGTGGAGCTGAACGATCTTAGCGATTTTTAGTTGTTATGGTTGTAGACTTTTGAGAAAACTGCTATTGAGGAAGTCTGCAAGGCTGGATCATCTGGGTCACTCATCTTCTTTGGTGTCTGATCTGTTTTCTGCTGAGGTTTCCGTTGTTCAGTTGTCCCTGGATTCCTTGAATGGACGCTTTAAATCTCCTGGAAAGATAAGAACAGAGCCCTGCCCTAATCCTAACTCTGGGACAATTACCTTTTTTTTTTGGGGGGGGGGTCAGGTAATATTTTTCCTGGAGCAAATTTGGTTTTTTGACAATATATAATGTATTACCTTCAATCTGGATTAAAGAAGGAATTATTTTGATATTTTGGAGCTAAACAAACCTTTAGTGTATATATTTTGAGATCTCAAAGGACAATGTGTTTGAATTGCAGCCTGCCTTTTGTAAGTAGGTTTTAAACTTAAATCTTTCCAAATCCTTTGTGCCTGTCTCTGCATTCTAAGTTTTGGGATCAAACACGTGTGATTCCCAACTGATGGGATTAAAGATGTACTCCTCCACCCCGGGATCAAAGTTTTTCTCTGTTTAGAGTTTGTTTTGTATCAGGCTGACCTTGAGCTCTGAGATCTGCCTGTTTCTGTCTCTAGTGTGTTGGGATTAAGGGTGTATTTTTCTCCAATGATGGGACTAAAGATGTGCACCATCACCACCCTGTTTCTTGTAACTCTAGAATTTATAAGACAACTAACTCTATAGTGATCCTCCTATCTCTGCTGGAGGTAAAGGCATGGGCTAACACCATGCATTATTTTACCTTAGCTCTAAGTTTTTTCAACTCTTGGAGGTTTGTAAAACCAGGTTGAGCAACTGTCACCTTTAATTTATTTACAGTGTTTTAAACCTGTTACCTGCTTTTTAATGCCAAACCATGGATATATCCTATACCTCTACAAAAAAAAAAAAAAAAAAAAAGAACTTTCAAGCTGCTATCAAGTTTGTGTAATCACTGTGGCCACCTGCAGTCCAACATTCTAATCTGAAATTAAGGCCATTTTCCTTTCATGCCAGTAAGGCAATTATACCTTTGGTAAATTATAGTTTGATAATTTTATATTGTATTTTTATTATATTTTTAAGCTTATTAACTCTTTTCTTAAAAAAGTATTATTTACTTGTAGAACATAGTTTCCTCCCTCCTCCCCTCCTGGCCCCTCCCTTCCTCTCTCCTTCCGTCCCTCTCTCCTTCCCTCCCTCCTTTCCTCCCTCCCTTCCTCCTTGTTCCTCTACTTGGTACTGTCCTTCTCCTCAGATGAGGTGGGCCCTCCCATATCATACTACCTCAGATCTTGCGTCATGTGAGGGCCAAGAGCTTCCACTTGTACTGGAGCTTCATAAGGCACACCATCTAGGGTGTGGTGTTCCACTAACCTGCAGCAGATTCCATGACTCACTGGTAGGTAGAATTTTTCCTAGGATAGATATGCTAGGTTCTTATCTATTTGGGTATGTGGGTTGTAGGATAGTTATCCTCTGATATATGGTTAATATCCATTTATAAGGAAATACATACCATGTTTATCTTTCTGGGACTGTGTCAGCTCACTTAGGATGAGCTTTTCTAGTTCCATCCATTTGGTTTCGAATTGCATGATTTCCTCGTTTCTGATAGCTGTGTAGTATTCCATTGTGTAAATGTACCACAGTTTTTTTATTCATTCTTCAGTTGAAGGACATCTGGGTTGTTTCCAGTTTCTGGCTATTACAAAGAAAGCTGCTATGAACATTGTTGTGGTAATGTCCTTGTAGTTTCGTTTAGAATCTTTTGGATATATGCCCAAGAGGGGTATGGCTGGGTCTTGAGGTGGATTTATTCCCAATTTTCTAAGATATCTCCAGATTGATTTCCAAAGTGGTTGCACAAGTTTGCAGTCCCACCAGCAATGGGGGAGTATTCCCCTTTCTCCACATCCTTGCCAGCATGTGCTATCATTTGAGTTTTTGATCTTAGCCATTCTGACAGGTATGAGATGGAATCTCAGAGTTGTTTTAAGTTGCATTTCCCTGATGACCAAAGATGTTGAACATTTCCTCAAATGCCTCTCAGCCTTTAGAGATTCCTCTTCTGTGAATTCTCGGTTTAGCTCTGTACCCCATTTATTGATGGGTTATTTGATTTTTTGGTGTTTAATTTCTTCAGTTCTTTATATATTTTGGATATTAGCCCTCTGTCAGATGTTGGGTTGATGAAGATCCTTTCCCACTCTGTAGGCTGCCGCTTTGTTCTAAGGACAGTGTCCTTTGCCTTACAGAAGCTTTTCAATTTTATAAGGTCCCATTTATTGATTGTTTCTTTTAGTGCCTGAGCTATTGGTGTTCTATTCAGGAAGTTGCTACCAGTGCCAATCAGTTCAAGGCTTTTCCCCACTTTCTCTTCTATTAATGTTAGTGTGTCTGGATTTATGTTGAGGTCCTTGATCCACTTAGACTTAAGTTTTGTACAGGGTGATAAGTATGGATCTATTTGCATTCTTCTACATGTTGACATCCAGGTAGACCAGCACCATTTATTGAAGATGCTTTCCTTTTTCCATTGTATGTTTTTGGCTTCTTTATCAAAAATTAAGTGACCTTAGATGTGTGGGTTTATTTCTGGGTCTTCAATTCGATTCCATTGGTCAACTGGTTTGTTTCAATACCAGTACCATGCTGTTTTTATTACTATTGTCCTGTAGTACAGCTTGAAATCCGGGATGGTGATACCTCCAGATGTTCTGTTATTGTACATTATTGATTTAGCTATTCTGGGTCTTTTGTTATTCCATATGAAGTTGAGAATTGTTTTTTCCAGATCTGTAAAAAATTGAGTTGGTATTTGGATAGGAATCACATTGAATCTATATATTGCTTTTGGTAAGATAGCCATTTTTATTATGTTGATCCTACCTATCCATGAACAAGGGAGATCTTTCCATCTCCTGATATCTTCTTCAATTTCTTTCTTCAGGGACTTGAAGTTCTTATCATACAGGTCTTTCACTTGCTTGGTTAGAGTTACCCCAAGATATTTTATATTATTTGTGGCTATTGTGAAGGGTATTGATTCCCTTATTTCTTTCTCAGCCCATTTATCTTTTGTGTAAAGAAAGGCTACTAATTTTTTTGAATTGATTTTGTATCCGGCCACCTTGCTGAAGGAGTTTATCAGCTGTAGAAGTTCTCTGGTGGAATTTTTGGGGTCACTGATGTATACTATCATATCATCTGCAAATAGGGATACTTTGACTTCTTCCTCTCCAATTTGTATCCCCTTGATCTCTTTTAGTTGTCTTATTGCTCTAGCTAAAACTTCAAGTACTATGTTGAAGAGATATGGAGAGAGTGGGCAGCCTTGCCTTGTCCCTGATTTTAGAGGAAATGCTTTAAGTTTCTCTCCATTTAGTTTGGTGTTGGCTATTGGCTTGCTGTAAATTGCCTTTATTATGTTTAAATATGGTCCTTGTATGCCTGATCTCTCTAAGACTTTTATCATGAAAGGGTGCTGTATTTTGTCAAAAGCTTTTCATCATCCGATGAGATGATCATGTGGTTCTTTTCTTTCAGCTTGTTTATGTGGTGGATTACACTGATGGATTTTCTAATGTTGAACCACCCCTGCATCCCTGGGATGAAGCCTACTTGATCATGGTGTATGATACTTTTGATGTGATCTTGGATCCGGTTTGCAAGTATTTTATTAAGTATCTTTGCATCCGTGTTCATAAGGGAAATTGGTCTGAAATTTTCTTTCTCTGTTGGGTCTTTGTGAAGTTTAGGTATCAGGGTAACTGTGGCCTCATAGAATGTGTTTGGCAGTATTCCTTCTGTTTCTATGTTGTGGAAGAGTTTGAAGAATATTGGTGTTAGCTCTTCTTTGAATGTCTGGTAGAATTCTGTGCTGAAACCATCTGGGCCTGGGCTTTTTTTTGGTTGGAAGACTTCTAATGACTTCTTCTTTTTCCTTAAGGGTTATAGGACTGTTTAATTTGTTTACCTGTTCTTGATTTAACCTTGGTATGTGGAATCTATCAAGAAAATCGTCCATTTCATTTAGATTTTCCAATTTTGTGGAGTACAATTTTGTGAAGTAGGACCTAACGATTCTTTGGATTTCCTCAATGTCTGTTGTTATTTCCCCCTTTTCATTTCTGATTTTGTTGATTTGGGTATTTTCCCTCTGCCTTTTAGTTAGTTTAGCTAAGGGCTTGTCTATTTTGTTGATTTTCTCAAAGAACCAGCTCTTTGTTTTGTCGATTCTTTGTATTGTTCTTTTTGTTTCTAAGTTGTTGATTTCAGCCCTGAGTTTGATAATTTCCTCTCGTCTGCTCCACTTGGGAGTATTTGCTTCTTTTTATTCTAGCTCTTTCAGGTGTGCTTTTAGGTGGCTAGTATAGGAACTCTCCAGTTTCTTTTTGAAGGCACTTAGTGCTATAAACTTTCCTCTTAGCACTGCTTTCAATGTGTCCCATAAGTTTGGGTATGTTGTGCCTTCATTTTCATTGAGTTCTAAGAAGACTTTAATTTCTTTTTTTATTTCTTCCCTGACCCAGAGGTCATTGAGGAGCAAGTTGTTCAGTTTCCATGTTTTTGCAGGCACTCTGTTGTTTTTGTTATTGTTGAAGCCTAGCTTTATTCCTTGATGGTCTGATAAGTTACAAGGAGTGATTTCAATTTTCCTGTATCTGTTGAGGCTTGCTTTGTGACCGACTATATGGTCGATTTTGGAGAAGGTTCCGTGAGGTGCCAGGAAGAAAGTGTATTATTTTGTTTTGGGGTGAAATGTTCTGTAGATATCAATTAGGTCCATTTGATTCATGACATCTGTGAGGTTCATTATTTCTCTGTTTGGTTTCTGCATTGTTGATCTGTCCAGTGGTGAGAGTGGTGTGTTGAAGTCTCCCACTATTAATGAGTGAGGTTCAATGTGGGATTTGAGCTTCAGTAGTGTTTCTTTAATGAATGTGGGTGGTCTTACATTTGGGGCATAGATGTTTAGTATTGAAATTTCATCTTGGTGAATTTTTCCTTTGATGAGTATATAGTGTCCTTCCCCATCTCTTTTGATTAATGTTGGTTGAAAGTCCAATTTGTTGCATACTAGAATTGCTACTCCAGCTTTTTTCTTGGGTCTGTTTGCTTGGTATATCTTTTTCCAGCCCTTTACTTGGAGACAATGTCTATCTTTTTTTGCTGGGGTGTGTTTCTTGTAAGCAGCAAAATGTGGGATTCTGTTTTCACATCCATTCTGCTAGCCTATGCCTTTTTATTGGGGAATTGAGTCCATTGATGTTGAGGGATATTAATGACCAGTGATTATTACTTCCTGCCATCTTGATGTTGGTAGAAATAGTGTGTGAGTGAGCTTCTTTTCTTTTGGTTTTGCTGCTGGCATGCTATTTGCTTCCTGTGCTTTCTTGTGTGTAGTTAACCTCTTTGGGTTGAAGTTTTCCTTCTAACATCTTCTGTAGAGCTGGATTTGTGTATAGATATTGTTTGAATTTAGCTTTGTCATGGAATATCTTGTTTTCTCCATCTATGCTGATTGACAGTTTTGCAGGGAATAGTAGTCTGGCCTGGCATTTGTGGTTTTTTAGGGTCTGCATGACGTCTGTCCAGGCCCTTCTGACTTTTAGAGTCTCTGAAGAAAAGTCAGGTGTGATTCTGATAGGTTTGCCATTGTATGTTATTTGACCCTTTTCCCTAGCAGCTTTTAAAATTCTTTCTTTGTTCTGTACATTTAGTGTTTTGATTATTATGTGGCGTGAAGATTTTCTTTTCTGGTCTAATATATTTGGAGTTCTGTAAGTTTCTTGTATAGTTAAAGGCATGTCTTTTTTTAGATTTGGGAAATTCTCTTCAATGATTTTGTTGAAGATATTTTCTGGTCCATGGACGTGGGACTCTTCTTTTTCTTCTATTCCTATTATTCTGAGATTTCGTCTCTTCATTGTGTCCTTGACTTCCTGAAGGTTTTGTGTCAGGACTTTTTTAGATTTGACATTTTCTTTGACAGATGTATCAATTTCTTCAATTTTATCCTCTGAGCCTGAAAGTCTTTCTTCCATCTCTTGTATTCTGTTGGTGATGCTAGTGTCTGTAGTTCTGATTCTTTTCTTAAGGTTTTCCATTTCTATGGATGTCTCGGATTGGATTTTCTTCATTGCTTCAACTTCCCTTTTCAGGTCTTCCATTCCTTTAAGCGCTTTATTCATTTCTATCACCTCCTTTGCAGTACTTTGTTGTTGCTCTCTGAGGTATTTGATTTCCTCCCTTAGGCCTTCTATTATTAGTATAAGCGTAGGATTAAGGTCATTTTCCCTTGTTTCAATTGTGCTTGGCTGTCCAGAGTTGTCTGTGGCATTATTGCTAGTATCTGGAGACATCCTATTGTTTTTTTTTTTTTGTGTTTTTTGTTTTTTTTTTTTTTACCATGTTCTTGTGCTGACCTTTTGTCATCCAATGGACCCAGGTGTTATCTGTTTGTTTGTTTTGTTACCTGACCTTGGTGCTCAGGAAAACTCCCTGCCCTGGGGGTTGGCTGATCCTGAGATCCTGGTGTTTACCTCCAGATGGCAGGCAGGTTCCTGTAATAGACTGACTGGCTCTAGGAGAGGAGGGTGGCTGCCCCTCTCCTCAATTGCTTGTGACCCAATTGGACCAATATAGAGGGGATTGGAGTGGGGAGAGGGCTAGCCTGTGAGGACCTGGGAGGTGACAGGTCTCCTCAGAAAGGCAGGTAGAGCTGTGGTTGGGTCTGTGTTCTCCTCTCACTGACCCAGTCGTTCTGGCTCCCCAGCTGGGCTGACTATGCAGGCAGGGAGCTCCACCTACAACAGATGCCGGCCTCAGTGTGCCTGTTGCTGACTGCCTCAGATGCTTGGGTGCTAGGGTGAGTGACCCACCCGCCCCAGTATTTGTGGAGAACACACTGGCGGGCTCTTTTTGGAGGCAGTCTTGGCTCCTAATTGCTTTGCTGTGACTGGGTTAGGTCTCTGCCTCTCCGCTACAGTGCACACTGTGCCACCATGTTGGAAACTCTGGAAAAAAAAAATCTCACTTACCTTTGCTCTTGTGGTGCAGCTGTTTTTCCCTCTTGGGTGTACAGGTCTGAGTGCAGGCTGGATATCAGGCAGACAGGCTGGCCGCTGGTCTGTGGCTGGAGTCGTGGGCTGGATCTGCTCCTGGGCTAGATCTCTAGCCAGAGCTCCTCTCCACACCGGTGACGGAGCTGGCTGATCTCAGGGCGGTGTTCCCGGGAACTGCGTGGGCTGTTTTACCTGGTGACTGGTCTCAGTGTTCGCCATGGGAATTCAGACACCGTCTGTGTTTTACTGTTGGCTAGGGGACCTCACATTCACTCCACAGTGACTAATCTTATTCACCTACTACTCAGATGCACTGCTCTATGGTCGGTGCCATCTTGGATCCTCCCAGTTCAGCAGTCTTATGAGGGCTAAGAGCTTCCTCTTGCACTGGGAGCTTACATGGCAATTCCACTAAGTCAAAATGTCCCACCAACAGGTAACAAATTCTATTTTTCTGTTCCTTTCAGTGTGTTGGTTGTAGGATAGTTATCCTATGCAGGATTTCTTTAATTTCCTTGAAATAAGGTCAAAACAGAAAGGTTAATATTAAATCACCAATATGTATAAATGTGTTTTCAAGGGTATAATTAGATATATGACTTACCCACTGCAAATGCTATTTAATTAATTATAAATGTAATTCACTGATTTTCAGAAAATTTTAAATTGTGCAATTATAACAATCATCCAGTTTAAAAACACTTGT
>CAJQZJ010026920.1:5694-18675 GCA_907164525.1 Lophiomys imhausi
CCTGCTCAGATCTCTCCCCTTGTAGCAGTTCCAAGGCTGATTCTCCCTCTTTGATTGCATTACAACACCTCTGATCTTCTAAACAACTCCTCACCATTTTCCAAATCGGTCTTACTCCATGCTTCAGAGTCCCTTGCTCCCAAGCAAAATCCAAGTCCCTGCCTAATTTGTCCCAGCAGGATACCGTAAGATTCCTGGACACTGCAAACCATGGAGCCACAGAATCACATTCATTCAAAAATCTTTCTAGGGTAGACTTCTTAATCTTCAAATTCCTAGCTAAAAGTAGCTCCTGAAGAGCCAGAAAAATTGGGTGTGACTCAGTTTAAAAATTTACTTTCGGATTGCAGCTTCCCCACGAAACTGGATCTTTTGTTCGCTATCTCCGCGAAACTATACCGTACGTTCACTATCTCTGCGAAACTTTACCGTATGTTCGCTATCTCTGCGAAACTTTACCTTGTGTTCGCTATCTCCGTGAAACTTTATTGTCCTGATTTATCCCAGGAACTTACCAACGCGTTGCCCCTGACTGCAGGAGTTCTGAGTCTTTTCTGGGTCCCCGTACGGGCCACCACTTTGTCGCGTCCCCCCTTGTCCAGCAAGGAATGATGCAACTCACAAAACTCTTCTCCAGCAGTTTATTCAGGTCCCTTGAAAACAGTCTTCCGAATGCCCGGGCAGACCCAACCCACAGGCTAAATACTAAATGAACAGCCAATCAAGTAAAGCCACGTGGTGCTATCTTAGAGGCCCACGTATGTGGAAGCAAGCCAGATCAGCGGTCTTAGCCAAATATGGACTTGTTTACCACCGAGAGCGCTCACCGTCGGGCTGGTGGAAGGCGGAGACCAGCGCCATCTTTAAGGTGCGGCACGTCGCAGCTCTCTACAGACTTCTATGAAAATGGTCAGCAGGCAAACAAAAACTAGGCCATACTAATAAAATTGATTTAAGCAAGGTAGAACTCCAGGCAAAAAGCACTCAGTACATCAGAGCTGATTACATGGTAAAAGGCCCAAGTACATTTCATGATGTTGTGTGTGAGGGAACACATAGAATCAGAAAGCAGAATCAATTATTTGACATAGAGAATTTAATAGAAATACAAGAGTGCAAGGGAGATATCTATCTTTAACTGTCTGATGGTAGCAAAATTAAACAACAGATATTGATATAAATGAAAAGGAATTATTAATTGAGTGAAGAGTCAACAAAAGAACATCCATCGGGCTGGAGCAGCATGTGTGTGTGTATGGCGGGTGGGTGGGCGGTTACTAGGTCTGAGTCTGTCTAGACTACAAGATGAGACCTTGGCTTAATAAAAGAAAAGGGCTCTTTTCTGCGAATCCATCTAACTTCCACAAAATTGAGAATTAAGAGCTTATTTTTTAAAAAACACACTCTGGATCACAGAGCACTAAGTTAATATAGGCTACAGTCTAGGACATACTGTTAGAGCTAATGAGGTTCATTCTGAGATACAAACAACAAATTGATAGTGACTTCCACTACCTTTCTAGCTCAGATTCCTTCCCAAACCTCTACCTTAGGCTTATTTACCCATTGACTTCTATATCTACCCTCATGCCTTCAGGCATCTGTTAGACATCATCATTCAGTTTTGTCCTGTCTTTACTTTGCCAGCCCATCCTCTTGCCAGTTCCTGTTCTGTAACACCCTCAACCACTCATACACCTAGTCTCCTTTCCAAAAGTACTATGAATAGCTACTACTCCATAGTACTGAGGTTGCCAGGGTACAGGCATCCTTACTTTCATGGATTCTTCCTGCCTTCCATCTCTCGTTGTTTCTTACTGGAGCTTGCAGCCAGGTAGACTTCAGAAACACCAAGCCCTTTCTTGTGAGCACTTTCAGTTGTCAGGTTCTCATGTTTCATTCTCCAGGAAACAGCTATTTGTCCTCATTGTTTTATAGTCTTCTTTAAGATATTACACATTATACACCTAAAGCTATTTTTATGTTGTCTGAATACATAGCTTTAATCATGGCACTTAGTACCCTAAGATGACATCTTAGTTCCTAAAATGACCCAGGCTCCTTTCCATTTCCTGCTGTATGACAGACCATGTACTCTATGCCAGTCAACTGATGACAAGAGATCCCTCCATTTTCTGAACTCAGCTCTTCCTCTCACTTAAAAATGCAACAGCTCTTGACTCCTATTTTAAAGATGGCTCCAATAATTTCTTCTCCCTGGTATGCACACTCTTGCATAATTCCTTCCACTGAGTGTGACCTGAACTTATTGACTCCCTCTAATGGCCAATGTAATGAGAAATTAATTCTAGCATTATGCTTCAAAAGTTTTAGATTTATCTTGAACATTCCTGGACTAAACTAATCTGGCTTAGTTGGAGTTAGATTTCTGACATTTAAGTGTTTATTGCTACATAGTAATGCATAACTAAAACAATGGGCTTCTAATTTTTTATGCATTGTTTTTAAAGGCAAAACTATTATATGATTATTTACTTTCTATTCTCTAAACATTACTGCCAAATCATTTACCCTGGTTACTTCTCTAATTGCTAATAACCACAAATTCTGGGGAAAAGCCACCTGTTGCCTATATGGATTGAGAAGGTTATGTTTAAAGTATTGATCTCTCAAATCTAAACTTTGGACATGTTTATCTAAGATTTAAGTGAGATTTGGAAGGTGTGAATGTACTTCCTTGAAAAGAAAACTATACAAAGTTTCTTTTTGGTTCCTGCAATATTTTATATATATATATATATATATATATATATATATAATGTGCTCTGGCACTTGTCCTTAATTTCCTCTCCTAGGGAATATCAAGGCTGTGTTTTCACCTTTCAAAATTTACCTATGACTGAATGAGGTCATTTACAAGGAAGAATAGAATTGGAGACAGTTACATGGACATGAGTTTTCTCCTCTTTCTTCTTTTTTAAAAAAAAAAAAGGTTTTTAAAAATATTTATTTATTACTTCAGTTTACATCTCCATGACAATCCCCTCCTTCCACCCCTCATGGGCCCACCCTCCCACCTTCTCCCACTTCTCCCATCTATTCTACTCCTCCGGTGTTGGGTGCCCTACATATCCGCCCCCTTCAGTTCAGCAGCCATATGAGGGCTAAGAGCTTCCTCTTGCACTGGGGGCCTACATGACAGCTCCACTAGGGCAAAGTATCCCACTAACAAGTAACAAAGTCTGTGCTCCAGTTCCTTTCTGTATGTTGGTTGTAGGATAATTATCCTGCACTATATGGCTAAAATCCAGTGAATAGATGCCATATGCATCTTTCTGGGTCTGGGTTAGCTCACTCAGGATGAGCTTTACTAGTTCCATCCATTTGGCAGAAAATTGTATGATTTTCTTTTTCTGATGGCTGAGTGATATTCCACTGTGTAAATGTACCATAGCCTTTTCATCGATTCATCCGTTGAGGGACATCTGGATTGTTTCCAGTTTCTAGCTGTTACAAATAAAGCTGCTATGAACATAGTTGAGGAGATGTACAACTCAAGATGACTCTGAGATTTCATCTCACCCCTGTCATCATAACTAAGATTTAAAAAAACCTCAAATGATAGCACATGCTGGTGAAGCTGTGGAGAAAGGGGAACACTCCTCCATTGCTGGTGGGAGTGCAAACTTTACAGCCACTGTGGAATTCAATCTGGTGATATCTTAGAATACTTGGAAAAGCTCTACCTCAAGACCCTGCGACACCACTCCTGGGTATACATCCAAATGATTCCTCTTTATTCTTTTAAAAATATTATCTTACTATTCACTTTTTCTACTCATGAATGAAATGAAATTGATAGTTTCTGCATGGAAAGATTAGATATCATTTATAATCATTCTATGAGTGTTAGAAGTATTCATCAAGTGAGCATTTCATTCCTGGTTGTTAATGTGCCATGCTTTCAATGGAATGAGTTGGGAAAGGTGGTATCATTGTGTACATGTTACAGTGGGGGAAAAGTGCTCTTAGCTTATGCTAAAGCATTCATGGAAGCTTTCTAGAAGAGGAATTATTTTGAACTACACCCTGAAGGATTGGCCAGATTAAATAGGTGGGAAGGGGCATTAGGAGGAGTGACAGATGTGCTGGGAGCACCTAACCCTTCTGTATTCCTGGAGTTTGCATATGTGGGATGAAGAGAATTGTGAACACAAAGCTGGGTTAGGGCCTGACCTCAGAATGCCTGCCCACACGTGAGGCCACAGAGTATGGGTAGAGAGTCAACCACAACGGCATGGTAAGAATTACCAATTACCAGACTGATTCTGGTGCCAGTATAGAGGAAAGAGACAGGAAGAGTCGAGGCATTTGCCCTCATTCAGTTCTGAGGTTAATTTTACAGTCTAGGCAAGGAATGGTATGGGCTAGGTTACAAGAACATTATGAAAGAAAGAAATTATAGATTTGAGGAAAATTGAAGAGTTTGAGTGAGGAAAACAAGAGCTTAAACAGATGAAAGAAAACACGGGTGATCAGACCCGTGTTTCCTCTTGGGCAACCAAGAAGAAGGTGACAGCAGAAAACCAGCATGTGAGTGTTGGATCTGGGAAGGGAATGGAAGAAGCCTGTGCTGGGTTTAACTTTAGGTATGATGAGTATGAACCCCTACCCTGTGGAGCTAGAAGATTGGAAGGCGGGTGGAGAGAAGCTAGAAGTGAGCAAATACAGTAAAGGTGTTGAAGGTAGCTATGATATTATATGAGGTCACTCGAAGGGAACATGTGGTGTAAGGATGACTATGGGTCTATAATGGAGTCTGCAACAGAAAAAGAAAAAGAAAATGGAGGAAGAGCTACAACATCAGTATCACATTTGAGCAGGGCAAAGGTATATGATCAGAAAGGTACAACCTGCCCGAGAGGCAATCAAAACTTCCTAGGTAGAAGCAGTATGGGTGTGACATACTAAAATGAATAGGGAAAGAATGCAAAGAAAAGAGAGGGAAGGAAAAAGAGAGAAGTAGAGAGAGAAAGAAAAGATAAGAAAGAGACTATTCAGTGAACCATTAATTGAAACATCAATAATTTAGATTTTTTTAAATGATTTTTTAAACTTCATGTTCTCAGCAAGGAAAATAGAATGGATGAGCTATGAATGAAATGTATAAAGCATAGCATTCCCTTCATCTGGTGCTTGTACAGATAATTTTGACCTGGATTCAGAACAAGCCCAAATTAGAAAGGCCAGACAGAGCCTAGAGCAGGGCCAATACAGCTAAGTGACACCTTTGAAAGCAGAGAAGGGGCTGAGGTCAGTAATGCTTGAGGCTTATCCAACTACTGCCCACTGTGGACCAAAAGTTCAGGACATTGAGCTCAGTCTTACTGTGTGGGTTTACTGTCTGGAAGCTCACCACCTAAGAGACAGACACTGGTTCAGCAAAATGGAAGATGCTGTCCTTTGCCTTGCTCACCTCAGAGAAGCCTGGGGGAAGAGGCTCTCAGCCTCAACAGACCTCTCAGAGGCAGAGTGAAGAAGAGGTACTCACAAGGGAACAAGGGCCATTTCATGTTGTGGGTCAATTTCTGGATAAGAGCCAGTTGGTTAGTGATGGCTGCCATGGAAGCTGAGAAGAGGCAAGATGCAAAGAGAGTTTAGAAACAATAAACATGCACACACACACACACACACACACACACACACACACACACACACACAAATGAAAAGAAATAGAAGAGAAGCACTAATGGGGAGTGGGCCCTGGGGTCAGAGAGCCAATACCACCTGGAAACAACATCTACCACCCATGCAGCCTGAAGGGCATCTTGTCCTCTCAGCCCATGTCTCCACCGTCCATAACAATAGCTGACTCAAAGAAAGGTTCTCCATGCCAAAACATTAATGCATCTTTGAAAAGATTCCCATTGAAAACAGTTGCTATAAAAGGTTTCCCAGCTTAAAGAATTAGCCCTCCATTATCTAGCTCTCCTACTGCTTAGAGAGTAGCATTTCCCAGCCACACAAAGAAAATAGACTGTTCTCACCCACTGTCAAGTACCTCAGGAGTACCCATTCATTCTAAAATAGTTGATGCCCTCTTTCCAAATAATGTTATCTCTGTGTTAATACAATTCCCCTAAGGACTTCTGTCAGGCAAGACCTTGTTAGCTGTTTTCCATCAGTACTTGAAATCATAATGATGTGTTTTAAAAAAATCACTTGCTAACAAGAAATTGTTAACTTTGTATACTGGCCCTGGCAACTCAAGCACTGAATTCCTGAGCACATTGAAGTCATTTCAATGCCCTGCATTGCTATTGTGACTACCTACTAGACTGATAGCTGCCAACATCTCATAATTAGTATAGGGCAGGGTTCTTTGTTTTGTGGGGACAGTACTTGATCTTTGATTGCTATTCCAGGTCCCAGACTACATTCAAGGGGAAGAAATGGTGATTGGGAACCAGCTTTCCTAATTCTGAGCTTATAAGTCGTTAGGACTTACATGCCAAAAATGGTTCTTGTATTACTGTGTAAAAGATGAGACAAATTAGTAAAAAGTACATGCCCATGAGCCCTGATAGAGATGTTTCCTAGAAGGTGGCACAAAACTTCAGTGTCAGGGTAAGTATAAAGCCACTATCATGAGGTAACTTTTCTCAACCATATGTGCAGGCCTTACAAGATGAGGAACAGACAGGTGTAACTCCACAGCAAACTGGCTGCTGCTTCACAATTTATTTAATACAGTGTTCTTCTTCATGTTGCTTTAATTCAATTGGGAAACCTGTGGCCACATGCAACTTTAATCCTGATAGACACATGATAGGTAGGGCTCAAGCTGAAATTCTGTAAAGGTCTGTTTAGGACAAACCACCTGGGCAAGATAATTCCAGATCCCAATAAATGAGGTATGGGGGAGGATATGCCAATCTAAGTTCATATGTGTGGAGTCCAAAGAGAAGAGAGAAAACGGATAGTTTATTAAAGATTGTGTCCCCATGGAAAGTGAAGATATGTTAACATGTTTGTAACTGACCAAAGACAGAGAGTGAACTATGTAGTTCCAAGAAGTTTTGCTGAAATCCATAATTAGTTCCCAATTTCTGTCTGGGGTTATTTTTATTGATTTAAATGATAACTTTATTGAGATATAATTAACATACCATACATTTTACCCATTTAAAAGTGTACAATTCAAAGATTTTAAAAGTATTTTCACAGAGTTGTACAACCATCACCACAATCTACTTCAGAACATTTCATCACCTACCTGGAGTTCTTGACTCTACATAGTAGCTGGAGGAACTGAGATAAGGGGAATCTGGATGGTATTATAAGGTAGAAACTCCAAGGAAAGGAGAGAAGATGGGACTCTTGTATCTACGAGAAAGAGGCTACAAAACTATCTGGTGCTTATAGAGCTACAAGAAAAGGAGATTTGGCTTTTGTTTCCATTAAAGATAGACCACTGGGCTTGATTACAGCAAAAAGGACCTTAGGGAAATTAAAACAAACAAACAAACAACTTCCTAGCAATGTTTGTGAGTTGCTGGGTTACATTATTGGGAGTAAGACTGATACAAACAGAGGGTGAGTTTTGAAAAATGGATTCTTCTAGGTTTGAAGTGAGAGTAAAATAATGTTTCCCATGAGGATTGGCAGAGTCTGCTCTCTCAAGTGGAGTACTCCTGCTGAGCTTTCTTTGCTAGGGAGAAGCTTCATTTCTAATATGGTTGGTGAGTGATAACTCTTTGAGTAGAAAAACAATTATACCAAGTAATAGTTTCCTGTTTAGATCAGCCTCATAGTAGGAAAATATGAGTGGGACATAAGAGAACATAACTCCATATCCATCTTCCTGACTGGTTGAGTACATTCATTCAGTAAGGGTGTTCTGAGCTTTCATTAGGGGTCAGGTGTCAGAGTCTAGATCAGTGGTTCCCAGCCTGTGGCTCACAAATTTTTTGAGTGTCAAATGCCCCATTCACAGGGGTCACATACCAGACATCCTGTATATCAGATATTTACATTACAATTCAAGACAGTAGCAAAATTACAGTTATGAAGTAGCAATGAAATAATTTTATGGTTGGGGGTCACCACAACACAAGGAACTGTTTTAAAGGGTCACAGCATTAGGAAGGGTGAGAACCACTGCTCTAGAGAAAAAAACAGAGGTTCTAGATATTGGGGGTGACTTTATCCTTCAGGGAACACTTGGCAATGTCTGGAGAGCTTTTTGTAATCTTGTGGGAAGAGGCAAAAAACACTGCTGAATATCCTGTAAGCTACCCCTCCCCACTCCTCTTTCTTCCTCAACAACAGAAAGACATCAAGCCCTGACTGTCAACACTGCTGACGTTAAGAAACCTTAATAATACTCATTTCCTGCTCCCTAGAACTTCAGTCTGCCCATTGTGGTAATTTTTTATATCCCCCAAAATGTGTCCTAGAGAAAAATCAAGGGTTGTATTTAAGTGACCATAAAGAAAACCCTATGACATTATTAATATAGTAAGAATTATTATGTTATTAATTGTCTGGGCTAGTAAATCTTAGCTTTGAAAAGTATTATCAGAGGAGGAACTGTTTCCAGGTGACCTTCACAACTACTTCCCTACTACTTGTCAGTAGAGATAGCCTAGTTTTGTCTCCATGTACATAAAGAATAGAATTGAGAAATAGTCTACAAGTTAAATTAATATGGTAATCCTCAGCAGTTCATTTCCTTCAAATTGGAATGACTCATAATCTTAGCAGCATATAACTAGTACCTTACTTGGCTTAGAAATCCCTGGGTCTATAACATCGGCAGGTGGATTATTTACAATGTTTGAGAATTAATTCTTTCAAGCATTTACATGGTCTATTCATATCAAATCAACCAATAAATGTTAGATTTAGTAGGATGGCATCCTAAGGGCTTCCAATACACCCTGTCTTGTTTCACTGATGTAGGAGGTCAGTTTTTTGACCTGGTAGAAGTGAGTGTTGTGGAAACTGCCTTTTTCATTTAATGAGGAGTAAAGTCCTCCAGAATGACCTCTAACACTCCTCCTACCCCCCACCCCACTGTTAAAGCTTTCAGCTTAGCAGCTTTTAAGTGTGGCTTTTAGTGGCTTGGCATCTACACCCTTCAGCTTGAAGTCTCCCCTTAACTGTTGTGCCAAATGCTCTGAGCATTCCAGTTAGCTGGAATGGTCTCTTGAATGATTGAAAAGGAATCTGGAATTCAGAATCATAGCTAATTCATACTGGTTTTTGCTCCCAAAGAGTCCAAATTCCTGTGGATTTATTGGGTTTAAGACCCAATATTTAAGAATAACCCAAAGTACATATTTTTGAGTTGTTGATGCTTAAAAACTGAAAGCAGAAAGCTCTTCTGAGCCCTCATTTCCTCCCTTGTAAAATGGAGTCTAAACCATTTCCTGATGATCTATTAATTGTGCTGTTTATGAAGATAATGAGGATATTGACAATTCTCTCAGTAATAATATTCTTTCCTTCCCTTCCTGCCACCCCTCTCATTTTTGGTTTGGAGATTTCAGCATTGCAGACTTTTATTTTCATGCTTAAACCATGATAGTTTTGCCTTTAATTCTTAGCAAACTTTTTGTCCACATTTTAGAATTTTTCTCTTTATTGGCAAGGGCTTCCTTGGGTAAGATAGTAAATGTAACATCTTTAAATCTTAATCCCTCCTTTCCTTTAGATAAATGAGGGCTTGTCCTACAAGGGGATTTCTGCCCCCCAAATATGGACATTTGTGATCTTCCTTAAAAAACAAAACAGTTCTGAACTGAAGCTAGCTGTAGCCTTCTTTGCAAGTATAGCAAATATCAACATTCTCAAGGACTAATCATGTTTTTTACAAACCACAAAACCCCAAAAGCTGAAAAACTGATCTTTCTGCTAGTTGGTCCAAAAATTTTTTGAGAAGAGATGGAAATTGAAGCCAGTGGGGAAAGCTGACTGAATATTTTCATGGCTGAAACCTGGAAGTAGGTTACCTGGATCTAACATTGACTATAGGGCTGAACTGAGTAGGAAAAAATGATTTGACTGGAGAGTTTGCTGGTGTCCTACCTGGTGATCCCCATGAGGATCGTATTCCTCAGACAAGAGTTCCTGGCTATTAGTCCTAAAGGCTGATGTGAAAATGTGCAAACTTCTGACTTGGGAAGTGATACTGAATTAAATCATTGGGCTTACTCTGCCATGACAATAGGTCCTGTACTTTTTTTTCTGATTCCGTGGCCAGCAGGTAACAAACTGAATTGGATTCCAGTTTCCATCAAAGACTAGGAAGAAAAAACAGGAAGAGAGTGTTCCTGCCTCAGTAGCACAGTACAATAAATATTCCATGCACAGATCTCAATGGACAAGTCTTCCAATGCTACCACAATGCAAACAAGCACCCATAACAATACAAACATCCCCCACCTCTGCTAACCCCTGAAAAATGAATAGCAAGGACCACACACCGAGTGTGGCTCAGTTAGGGAAGGCCTGTTCCAGGAATTGAACCAGGGCTCCCATTGCCTCAACACCTAGAGATAGAGTTGCCTTTCTTCACCAAAGCAGAACTTCCATCTGAAGATGGAAGAGAATTCCCTTACAACCAAGAGAAATTTGTGTTTTGAGGTTTTTAAGGTAATCGTAGTATACAAATGTCTTCCTTTCCACTTGTATGTCTACCTTTTTAAGGACTTGCTTCTAACAGCAAATTGTAAGCTTTGTTCCCCAAATCTAGATAGCCGGTGGTTCAAATCTGTTGTGAATACATGTGCATTTCTGGCTGGGAGAGAAAGTCCATGCAGTATTGCATGGCAGCAGAAACTACCCAAAGCCTAGGGAGAAACAATAACAACCAAATGGACAATACTAGTCCCCAAGCATACTTCTATTTGATTTGAAACTATAATGTACACTGTGCTTAGGAAACATGGCCAGAAATTCACACTGGGAAAAAGAATGGGGGAAATCTGTATCATGTGAATCCTGAAAAGATGACTTCTGGCTGATGTAGAATGAGACTGACTAGTCAGTTGAGAAACAGCTGTTGGTCATACTTTGATATAAGAAATGTTAATGGCATAGAAAAAAATGTGCAGGAAAGAGAAAAATCTACTCTGGTTGTATGATACAAGAACAACTAAAACTGTAACTCTATACTCAGAGGGACTGGTAATAAAAGAAACAATCTTACAATTGTTTTTCCTCCTGTTCATGTTCACAGTAACAGCTGGATACATACTAATTGCAAGAAGTGAAAGAAAGAATTTTAACTTTTAAAGCAGGCATGCTCTAATCAGTCTCTTGATAGCACAGCTTCAGACACAAATGTGATGTGCCACCTAGCAGGTCTATTTTAGACACTTGCTCACAGTTACCCATTTGTGTGGGTGGTTTTATGTTGTCACAGAAGAGCAACACACTTCTTTCCTTCCAAGCGCATTGCTTCTATCCATCAAGAAGTGACTTAGCAAGGGCTTCTCAGCCTCAGCATGGTTGTCATTGTGGCTCAGGCCATTCTTTGTTGGGGGTGGGGCTGTCTTGCGCATCATAAGATGTTCAGCAGTAGTAGTATCCCTGGTCTACCTTCTAGATGACAGTAGGAAGCCTTTCCCCCAGTTGTGACAACCAAAATCATCCTTAATCATTGCCAGACATTGCCAGATGTGCCCTGGATGGGGGTGGGGGACCAAGACACAATCACCCTCATTTGAGAACCAGTGAGTTAATCAACAAAGACTGACTTTCTCTTTCTTGTGGTCTAAATTCATATGAAGTCGACTTCCCTCTGGTTCTGAATGGCCCTGCAACAACACTTGACTCACAAGATTTTCAAACTATTAAGATAGCTACTAAGACAGTCTATCACAGATATTCTCTAAGCTACTCAGTAATCAAGTTGTTAAGAGACAAGCAACATTTGCTTATCTAAATACAAGAGATAGATAGGGCATCTTCAAAAACCCCAAGAGATCTGCAGAATATGGCATTCAAAGATGTGGTCTTAAATTAAGATTTTTTTTTTGATATCGTGACATATCAGCTCCTGACAGCACCCCCTATTCTACTCCAAGTAGAAGAAAAGCATCGAAGAATCTCCAATGTGAGATGGTTGAATTAGTGGCAAGCCTATCTCTTGACATGTAAAAACTCCTTGCTTCAACTGCAGACAGACTGCTGTCCAAAAAGGACAAAACTTGGTAGCAGGGAAGTCGACAGCCTAGCTCTGCCAAGACAGGGTAGGTTAGTCTTTCACAATCCCTGCTCTACAATAAATGTCTGTCAGAGAAACAGGACCAAAAGGCTGAAGACTGATGCTGGAATGTATGGAGAGAAAATGGGAACTGTCCAGGTAGTCACTGGTTTGTCATTTCTTAGTATTGGAAGCTGCAGGCCCTGCACTTCCTATACAATCAGATATATTTATCCTTCTCAGCTCTCTGAGGTGGTTGATGAATAGACAGCTTGAGTCTCATAGCTAAATTTTGAGTTGTTTAGGAATCAAGAGGGCGTTCTAGATCTAAGAAGATGGTTATAATAGTGATTCAAGTTAGTATGAAAACTAAGTCAGTTATAGAACTTTAAACTCATGGAGATGGTTAGAAGGTAGAAGGTTAAAGTCAGGGGCCAAATATGTATGAACTGGACATTGGGAAGGTATACTGGGCCATTTAACTCTCATAAATGTGGCATATTTAATTCTGCTGTTTTGTATAGAATTTACTGTTATAAGGGAAAGAACCATTTGTTGGATTGAAAAGGGAAGCTGTTGGGTGGGGGAAGAGGGTGGAAGGGTGGGACAGGAAGGGGGAATAGGGAAGGGTTTGCGACTGAGATGTAACTTGAAAAAAAAAATAAAGTACTTATAAAAAAAAAAAAAAAAGAACAATGCTCTTAATGCCTTGCCAAAGGGCAAGCATTCCCAGCTAAACTCTGAGGTCCCAGGACAGAAGCAGGATACTTTTGCTTTTTTTGTTCCCCTCAGGGACCTGCTTTGAA
>CAJQZJ010026920.1:48675-66615 GCA_907164525.1 Lophiomys imhausi
GAGAAGGAGGTGTGGGGATTTGGATGACCAAACCGCGCTCCCCACAGGCAGGCATTCTTTTGTTTTGAAATACAGACAGCACTGAAGCACAAGATGTCCTACATCAAGAGCCATTTTGCCTACTACACCTGACAAAGAGGTGGCTGAGAGACCCTGAATGGGAATTAGGAGTACCAGTGTTACAGGAATCTGGATTTAATTACCACTTTTGCTCCTTTCTAGATAGGTGGCTTTGTGCCAGTCATTTAATGTCTCTGACTCCATTTCTTCATCTATACAACAGAAGTAATAAAATAACATTAAGACCTTGGGTTAATTTATCTGGGGTACCAGAAACGGAGGGCTTAAAACATAAGTACATGATGTATGTTCAGCAAATTTGTTCATACTTTATTTTATTTTTAGATAGTAAGTAACAGTAGGCAAGGTCAAGAAAGGCCAGTCAAATCTATGATTTTTCAAAAGATTTTCATTCCAATTAGTAGACTCTTAGATTCCTCTTGGCTTCACTGAGGTGACTTTCCAGCCTGGCCCTTCCATTCCTACCTTCAGACTACTAACAGTTGATCCCATGTAAATGTTATTTTACTATATTTCTCCGTTGGCCTGGGGCAGAGGTTGATCACTGGGCCATCAGAAAGAAAATGGGCTAATTGGAAAAAAGGGAAAATAAGTATGGTCTGGAAGAAAGAAAGCTCAGAGTCAATATTGCTCATGCACGTTATCAAACCTCACTATGATCTTCTTCACTGTAACTGTTGAGATAACCATGTGAACTAGGACTATAAGTAGGAGGTGTGTTCCAGCCACGGCCCTTTATTTACAATGTGTAGGTCCCAATCAGGGGTGGTACCTTCTGGCTTCCAAAGCCAGGGACTGGACCCTGTCCACAGCCTACTGACTACCTCAGGGCCTGTTTCAGTGTTCCCCCTTCCCTAAGGACAGCACTCTAGAGACACTGGGATGCTCCCCACCTTCAAAAACCTGCAGTCTAGTCAATAAAGGCCCTGGAGCTTCCCTGGAAGCAGACTGCACAGAACTCCCTTTCACCAAACCCTTCTTGGAAGAATCTGGTACCTTAATACATAACAAGTTATTTGAACTAGACATAAGAATTAACTTAATGAGAGAGAGAAGTATTTTCTTTTTTCTTCTTCCATTTTTTATGTTACATCTCCATCACAGTGCCCTCTTTCCACCCCTCCCAGTCCCACCCTCTACCTCCTTTCCCTTCCATCCCACTCCTCTGGAGTGGAGTGTCCCTACATAACAGTCCCCACCCCAGTTCAGCAGTCATATGAGGGCCAAGAGCCTCCTCATACACTGGGGGCCTACAAGGCAGCACCACTAGGGCAAAGTGTCTCATTGACAGGTAACAAAGTCTATGTTCATGTTACCTTTGGTGCATTGGCTGGAGCATAGTTATCCTGTACTATATGTCTATTTTTAAATGAGGGAGCTTTCTCAAATGAAGTCTTACCACAACTCTAGCCTATTGGCAGTTCCACAGGAACACATGTACTCTGTAAATGGGGAAGTGATTATATTTGAAATAACTCCAAAAAAGTTTGTGAAGTGAGGTTTGCTCATTTTGTTTAAGAGCTGCCAACCTCTCCACCACGGAAAGAGAAGGCCGCTTTGCAGCAAGAGGATTCTCCAAAAGAACAGCCATCAGCCAGGAACAAATCTTGCTGTCAGCTTCATTTGTACTAGCAGACAGTGCCCCATGCTGGTAGAACTCAGCAACAGCCATGGGAAACTTTCTAGTTCAAGGTCCTGACACTAAAGGAAGGTGATGTCTGACTTAGGACAACCCATCCAGACAGAAATGGAGTGGTAGAGCCTTGGAGGAGCTGGAAGAGCCCTGAGAGCACAGACCCAGACTAGTATTACTGCCCTTGCATGGGAAGGGGGCTAAGGATGTCTCACGTCACAATCACAATTGGCAGTGGTTATTATCTGATGGCTGCTTTTCCACACTGGCTGCACCCGGGGTCATTGAGGCAGCTGTGAAAACCCACTATGTAAGGCTTGAGCCATGCGACTCCTGCGGTCCTGGGTGGAATACCTGGGCACCAGCACTAAAAAAGCTCTAGGGACACTCCCAGACATCCAGGCCAAGAGCTGCCTTTTGGTCACTTTCTACTGCAAAACAGCATCTGCCCATCAAAGTGTTTCATGCCCACAGCAGCCAGGCAAGTCTGGAACAACCTGGTTCCCTGCTGCTAAGGTGAGCAAGCCTAGGCTTGTACAGGCCAGAAGAGGGTGCAGTGTGTTTGAAATGTGCAGGCAGCCTCTCTGGCCACAGTTTGCACCAGGGTAAACTGTGGGTCTACAGAACCCTGTTCCTGCCACCACAGGTGCAGGGCTGCCACAACTTTTGAGCCCATGTGTCAATAATACCACAACAGACCTGAGCATGATGGCAACACACTTTTTATCCCAGTTCTCAAGGCAAGAGGCAAGGGGATCTTGGGGAGTTTGGGACCAACATGGGCCATAGAGAGAGACTGTGGCACAAAAACCATCAAACAAAGCAACAACAACGAGAGGGGAGGAAGGAGGGAGAGAGAGAGAGGGAGGAAGGAGGGAGAGAGAGAGGGAGGGAGGGAGGGAGAGAGAGAGAGAGAGAGAGAGAGAGAGAGAGAGAGTGTGTGTTAGGGGGGTGTCAATTGTGCTAGGTATTAAGTGTCATCACCAGCAATGAAGCATTTGACCTGACACTGTGAAGCTCACAGATAAATTAACAGCCCCTGCATATGCCCACAACCCACTTTACCACTGTTCTCTCTGCTTTGCTGCCTTACTGGGTCTGCAGTGTTTTCTGTTTAAGGAGTTCAGGATTTGGGGTTTTTGTTTTGTTTTTGTTGTTGAGGTTTTTGTTTTATTTTACTTTAGGTTTTGTTGTGGGGTTTTGAGGGCTTTGTGGGATTTGAAGGGGTAGGATGGGTCAAAGGGCCTATGAAGACCTATATTTGAGGTACAGAGGAAATAGGGGACAGGGTAACTAGAGGGAACAACTTGGACAAGCTCACACTTTCTTTGCCAAAAGAGGGAAAGGCCTAGAAGAGGCCTAAGTTCACCATGAAGCTGTGCCTAGGTTTTGTGAAATTGTATCACATTGCTTCACCAACGAGAGGGGACTGAAAGAGCAAAGAAGTTGTGTGGTAGGTTTAGTGTTGGCATATAATAGCATAGGGAACTTGAAATAAGACTGGACTTTAAGATAAAAAACTTACTTCCAAAGTGACATGTCCTTGGGAACTGCCAAGGACCAGGACCTCTTTGATCTTAGGGCTAGGGACAGGACATGCCCCTTGAGGTGCCTGCCCTCAGGAGGTCTGCTGTCATTTCACGGCCCTCCTAAAAGGCATCTGAATGACATGCCCTGAGGCACCTGCCCACATCTGCATACCACATGTGAATTCACACCCCTCTGCAAAAAGCCTCAGTTGAAGATGCTCGTGCATGGAGAGCTGGGCTCCTCTTGTTGTTTCACCTCCTCTTTGTCTGGCAGAGAATTTGCTTCAATATCATCAGAAATTTTCACTCTCTGACGTTGACCTGGTCTGGATAGGGATGGATTCTCCCTGAGATTAGGAGCAGGAGTGCTTAGATGCAGAGCTCCTCCAGGACTTCAGGCCTTTGCAGGCCATAAACATCTGAATAGGTGAGGAGCCTGGGAAACTTTTATGTGTTAATTGGTCTTAAAACCATAGAGGTGATTCCTGTTTGATGAACTATCTTAGAATCTGACAAAGGAAATTCAGAGACTTTAAGAGACTTTAAAACTGAAAAATTGTATGAAGACCAGCCATCCATCAGGACCCATGCACAGAGAAAAATATCCTTTTGAGAAACCTTAGGTTAATGTTAAATATTTGTATTATTGATACTAAGAAGTTTTAGGTGTTAGGTTTCAGAGTTAGGGTTTGGGTTTAGGATTTAGGAATTTTATAGACAATCATTAGGTAATTGTTAAGTATTAATAAATATATGTGTGATAGATTAAAATTTACTGTTACAAGGTTGTAATGAGGCTGGGCTCAAATCTCCCCATTTTTTTTTTTTTTGTTTTACCTACAGGTGGGCTCTGGTGGAGGACAATTTGCATGTAAGCTGCAATTTGTCCCAGATAAATCTAGTACGAACACACTATAGAGAGAGTGCCACATATGCCCTCAGGAGGCAGGATCAGGAGATATCTGAGGATCAACCTTGACTATCACATCCTCTTATAGTATCAGACAACCTTGATGGCTCCCAGGCACACACTCCTAAACCAGCTTCTCACCTACTTTTTCTCTGGAGGGGAATCATATCTCACTTGGCTTACTGACTGTGTGTGCAACCCCCTCAGGAGCCTATAGGGGCACTCTTTATCATCCCTACCCTTTCAAATGCCCCAAATTGCATGCTTCATGGAGATCTGGCCTCTTTCCAGGCTTAGAACATTCTGATTCCTAGCCAGTGACTCTGCAGCCCCAAATCCACATAGCAAGCAGTATAGTCTTCTGGTACCTATGTGGATCCTTAACCTAGATATTTTCATCCTGAGAAAGAAAATAAGAAAGGTAGTTATTAAAAAGCTTGGTCCTAAAGCCTGCAGAAAGGTTGCTGCAAAAAGCTAAGCACGTCAGACCTCAGGCAGTCTTCAATTTTTCCTCTCATGATAAAAGATAGGGGAAGACAGCTGGATTTCCTTGTTTGCTTACTGGAATTAATGCCACAACCTGCACTAACCTCAGAGGACAACCTCCCCCCCCCCAAAAAAAAAAAAAAAACAAACCCAGGATGAAATCTCTGGAGGTGATCTCAAGGAAAATATAATGTGCATCCCAGGTACTACACCAAGTTACTGATCAGCTCCTGCTTCCTAAGAGCTTCCAGTCTATCTTAGTTACAGAGGCAGTGTTGACCAAGTGACCAAGGCAACTGTTATAAAAGAAAACATTTAAGTGGGAACTTGCTTACAGTTTTAGAGGGTTAGTTCATTATTATTATGTTGGAAAGAAAACAGGCATGGTGCTAGAGCAGTAATTGAGAGCTTTAAATCCTGTTCCACAGGCAACAGGCAGAGAGAGAAATGCTGGGCCCATTTGCAACCTCAAAGTCCACTCTCAGTGACACACATCCTCTAAGATGCCACATCCCCTAATCCTTTCCAAACAGTTCATCAACTGAGGACTAAGTATGTAAACATTTGAGCCTATGCGTGCCATTTTCATCAAAACCACCACATTAGGCTTATAGCCATATCATAATGCAAAATGTATTCAGTCCCATTTGAAAAGTCCCCATAGTCTTTCACAGTATCAACATCATTTATAAATCTAAAGTTCAAAGTCTCTTCTGAGACTCAAGTCAATCTCTTAACTGTAACCCCCTATAAAATCAAAACCAGAAAACATATCACATGCTTCCAACATACAATGGCACAGAATATACATCCCAATTCCAAAAAGGAGGAAAGGGTACATAATGAGGAAATCCTGTACCAAACCAAGACCAAGACCCAGCAAGGCAATCTTCAAATTCTGAATCCACACACCTGATATCAAAGCACTTTTCAGACCTCCAACTCCTTTCAGCTTTGTTGAATGTAACTTAATTCTCTCTCTTGGGCCAGTTCTATACCCGGTTGGTGGCTCTCCTGGGAAGTCGTAGATGCCACAACTCTGGCATCTCCAACATCTTGAGGTCTCCAATGCAATGCAGGCTTCACCTTCACAGCTTCACACAATGGTCTATTTGTGCCTCCATGCAAGTACTGACTGCCCTGCTAAACACCTGGCTTCAGTGGCTTTCCTTAAATGTGGGTGAAGATTCTACAACCTCTTTTCTATATCCTTCTTGACTTCAAATTCAGAACCACATGGGCCAAGTTTCCAAGTTCTTCTACTTTCTGGGGATGGAGCCTGAGCTCCTCCTTGATTTGCATTTACTAGATCAATAGCTATACACCATGTACCAGGGATATGCTAATCATCTCAATAAAAGGATACCACATCTAGCACAGCATCTGCAATCAGAATGACTACTTAATTAAGTTTTCAACAGTCAACTGTCATTCTCCATGATCCATCTGTCTCCTGCACTGGCCAGATTGGAGAGTTAAAGGGAGATGAGGTGGGAACCACCACCCCTGAAGCTTTCAAATACTTGACGTTGTCGCTAATTTCTGCAATTCCTCCACGGATATAATACTGTTGTTTTATTCACCATTTTTCCTGGCATAGTCAACTCTAAAGGCTTCCATTCAGCCTTTCTAACCATAATAACCCTTATTCCATAGGTCAGATAACCAATGTGAGAATTCTGCCAAGTTCTAAGTATATCTATCCCAATTATACATTATGAGCCTGGGGAAATAATGGTTTCAGAGGGGAAGAATATTAGTAAGTGGCTTAGAGAAAATTCTTGTGATATTTTGGCAAGAATGTGGCTGCTTTTTGTTCACGTCCTAAAAATTTGCTGGAGGCAAATTTGAAGAATTTTTGGATTGATGGTATCAGCAGAGGTGATTTCAAGATTGTCTAGTAGATGTCACATGGTTATTATATACCACGCTTATGAAGATCAGAATGAAAAAGAGCAAGCAAGGCAAAGAGAAATACAAAATATACAGTTTGAGAAGAAGAGGAGCACCAGAAAATGCAATGTTGGAGCCAAGTCCTGTGCTCAAGGACATAAAAAGCTTAAAGAAAGGCCTGATTCAAACTGGAATAAGTGGAATGATACCCTTAGGACAAGACCCCACTCCAGGAACCAAAATGTGTATAAGTCAGGGTTCTCCCTGAAGAACTGGTAGACTGAATAGTGTGTGGGTGTGGGTGTGGGTATGTCCATGAATCTGGCAGATACTCAGTCTATGAGGGTGAGTGTCTCAGCTGGACTTAAGTATATGTCAGAATCCCAAAGTAGGTTCTAATATCAGTGATGTGACAGTGAGAGCAAACAGGCAAAGAGCAAATGCTTTCTTCCTTGTCATTTATATAGGTTGCCAAGATAAGGTGTGACCTACATGAAATGTGAGTCTTCTGACCTCAAGTGATGTGGATTTAAGGTGGATCTTCCTGCCTCAAATAATACAATTAATTAAAAATTATTCACAAGTGTGCCCAGTGGCTTAGAATTTTGGTTAATTATAGATGTAGTTAAGTTGGCAACCAGGAATAGCCATCACACAGCCCATACTCCAACCATTACCAGAGTGATCTGTACAGCAAGCTGTTCTTATAATTCTTAAACTGCTTCCAATGGTTTGCAAACCCATTCAAAAGTAACTGGAGATCCTTCCTGGTCTAGACCTAGTTAACTTCTCTTAAGTTCATAATAATCCCCACTCCCCTATGTTCCAATTACTCTTAACACTTTGTAGTTTCCCAAATGCTTCTAGATTTCACAGCCTGGCAATTACCTGGAATAGAGGGAGTCTGTGTTGAACTTTGTATATTGCATTAATGTGCTTGAATCTGAACCAAGGTAGACTGAGGGAACTTAGGAAGAGCCAATGTTCTGTTGAGAAGTTTTATCTCACTGATAAAACACCATCCAAGGCCTCCTAAGTTCCTAGACTACAAAGCTCATATAGGTATCATACAGGGTAAATTAGTCATGCAAGAACATTTTATTTGGCTTATACTTTCTTATATTTAAGACATTTTTTAATCGAAGAGTTTGACATTTAAATATACAGTTTTACTTTCTTTTGAAAAATTGGAAGTTCTGTATGATAAGGCTAAAAATCTTTCATGGCAAAATCGGAAGGATTATTACCCTCTTTAGCAACAAAAGATGACCTCCAACTAGGGACAGCGCCCTCTAGACACCTGTGCACACCAATGAACTACACCTAGTTATCCCCAGGCCACCAAACTGGCACAGTTCAAAAGCCTGTCTTCCAGGCTTGGGGTAACCAATGATAGAACACGTGCTTATCATGTACACAGCTCTGCGTATAATACACAGCACCAAACAACCCAACAAACCCAAACTAGAAACAAAAGCAGAATTAAACAAATAAAAAGCCATGTCTATAATCACTTTAAACTGAAAACTATGCCAAGCCTTTTAGCAGAAACCTTATATGTGCATCACTAAATCTTTCAGATTCTTCTTTTGGCAGTGAGTCTTCCAACTCTTTACACTTTATGTTAAGTATGCAACTAGTTCTACAAAGGGTTCAGTACTGAAGCAACAAAAAGTGTCTGACCTACCTTCAAACTTCTCATTTCCCTTGATGTGGTGATATTGGGAGCTACAGAAAGTCAGGGGCACAAAAAAGAAGCAGTAGGTAGAAAGTAGATTTTTTTCCTGAGAGAATAAGCAAAGCCAAGGAGACTTTGAGGCTTTTTACTTCAGCATATCATAGATTATCTTAGCTATATAATATTAAGACTGAATGTTTTTTATAATATTATTATTAATGTATAAATTTAACAGATAATACAAATATTTGCCAATATTGGAGTGTAACTCCCCACCTCAAACTGTCTTTTAGCAGTGTTCCAGTGGAGGGATACTAATATAATATCACTAACTGCCCCAAAGATCTTAGAAAAGCCTTATACCAAGGAATTCTTTTCTGACAATAGCAATTTGTTCTGTATCTGCATTTTTATAAAACAATCATTGCTGTTAGTTTCACAGATGTGTATGCTAACTTCCAAGATGTATTGATACATCAGTTCACAAAGCTAGACAGCACATTAACAACCAGGAATGAAATGCTCACTTGATGAATACTTCTAACACTCATAGAATGATTATAAATGATATCTAATCTTTCCATGCAGAAACTATCAATTTCATTTCATTCATGAGTAGAAAAAGTGAATAGTAAGATAATATTTTTAAAAGAATAAAGAGGAATCATTTGGATGTATACCCAGGAGTGGTGTCGCAGGGTCTTGAGGTAGAGCTTTTCCAATTTTTCTAAGATATCACCAGATTGATTTCCACAGTGGCTGTAAAGTTTGCACTACCACCAGCAATGGAGGAGTGTTCCCCTTTCTCCACAACTTCACCAGCATGTGCTATCATTTGAGGTTTTTTTAAATCTTAGTTATTATGACAGGGGTGAGATGAAATCTCAGAGTCATCTTGAGTTGTACATCTCCTCAACTATGTTCATAGCAGCTTTATTTGTAACAGCTAGAAACTGGAAACAATCCAGATGTCCCTCAACGGATGAATCGATAAAAAGGCTATGGTACATTTACACAGTGGAATATCACTCAGCCATCAGAAAAAGAAAATCATACAATTTTCTGCCAAATGGATGGAACTAGTAAAGCTCATCCTGAGTGAGCTAACCCAGACCCAGAAAGATGCATATGGCATCTATTCACTGGATTTTAGCCATATAGTACAGGATAATTATCCTACAACCAACATACAGAAAGGAACTGGAGCACAGACTTTGTTACTTGTTAGTGGGATACTTTGCCCTAGTGGAGCTGTCATGTAGACCCCAGTGCAAGAGGAAGCTCTTAGCCCTCATATGGCTGCTGAACTGAAGGGGGCAGATATGTAGGGCACCCAACACCGGAGGAGTAGAATAGATGGGAGAAGTGGGAAAAGGTGGGAGGGTGGGCCCATGAGGGGTGGAGGGAGGGGATTGTCATGGAGATGTAAATTGAAGTAATAAATAAATATTTTTAAAAACCTTTTTTTTTTTAAAAAAAGAAGAAAGAGGAGAAAACTCATGTCCATGTAACTGTCTCCAATTCTATTCTTCCTTGTAAATGACCTCATTCAGTCATAGGTAAATTTTGAAAGGTGAAAACACAGCCTTGATATTCCCTAGGAGAGGAAATTAAGGACAAGTGCCAGAGCACATTATATATATATATATATATATATATATATATATAAAATATTGCAGGAACCAAAAAGAAACTTTGTATAGTTTTCTTTTCAAGGAAGTACATTCACACCTTCCAAATCTCACTTAAATCTTAGATAATCATGTCCAAAGTTTAGATTTGAGAGATCAATACTTTAAACATAACCTTCTCAATCCATATAGGCAACAGGTGGCTTTTCCCCAGATTTTGTGGTTATTAGCAATTAGAGAAGTAACCAGGGTAAATGATTTGGCAGTAATGTTTAGAGAATAGAAAGTAAATAATCATATAATAGTTTTGCCTTTAAAAACAATGCATAAAAAATTAGAAGCCCATTGTTTTAGTTATGCGTTACTATGTAGCAATAAACACTTAAATGTCAGAAATCTAACTCCAACTAAGCCAGATTAGTTTAGTCCAGGAATGTTCAAGATAAATCTAAAACTTTTGAAGCATAATGCTAGAATTAATTTCTCATTACATTGGCCATTAGAGGGAGTCAATAAGTTCAGGTCACACTCAGTGGAAGGAATTATGCAAGAGTGTGCATACCAGGGAGAAGAAATTATTGGAGCCATCTTTAAAATAGGAGTCAAGAGCTGTTGCATTTTTAAGTGAGAGGAAGAGCTGAGTTCAGAAAATGGAGGGATCTCTTGTCATCAGTTGACTGGCATAGAGTACATGGTCTGTCATACAGCAGGAAATGGAAAGGAGCCTGGGTCATTTTAGGAACTAAGATGTCATCTTAGAGTACTAAGTGCCATGATTAAAGCTATGTATTCAGACGACATAAAAATAGCTTTAGGTGTATAATGTGTAATATCTTAGAGAAGACTATAAAACAATGAGGACAAATAGCTGCTTCCTGGAGAATGAAACATGAGAACCTGACAACTGAAAGTGCTCACAAGAAAGGGCTTGGTGTTTCTGAAGTCTACCTGGCTGCAAGCTCCAGTAAGAAACAACGAGAGATGGAAGGCAGGAAGAATCCATGAAAGTAAGGATGCCTGTACCCTGGCAACCTCGGTACTATGGAGTGGTAGCTATTCATAGTACTTTTGGAAGGGAGACTAGGTGTATGAGTGGTTGAGGGTGTTACAGAACAGGAACTGGCAAGAGGATGGGCTGGCAAAGTAAAGACAGGACAGAACTGAATGATGATGTCTAACAGATGCCTGAAGGCATGAGGGTAGATATAGAAGTCAATGGGTAAATAAGCCTAAGGTAGAGGTTTGGGAAGGAATCTGAGCTAGAAAGGTAGTGGAAGTCACTATCAATTTGTTGTTTGTATCTCAGATGAACCTCATTAGCTTCTAACGGTATGTCCTAGACTGTAGCCTATATTAACTTAGTGCTCTGTGATCCAGAGTGTGTTTTTTAAAAAATAAGGTCTTAATTCTCAATTTTGTGGAAGTTAGATGGATTCGCAGAAAAGAGCCCTTTTCTTTTATTAAGCCAAGGTCTCATCTTGTAGTCTAGACAGACTCAGACCTAGTGACCTCCCCCCCCCCCCCCCCCGCCACACACACACACACATGCTGCTCCAGCCCGATGGATGTTCTTTTGTTGACTCTTCACTCAATTAATAATTCCTTTTCATTTATATCAATATCTGTTGTTTAATTTTGCTACCATCAGACAGTTAAAGATAGAAATCTTCCATGCACTCTTGTATTTCTATTAAATTCTCTATGTCATATAATTGATTCTGCTTTCTGATTCTATGTGTTCCCTCACACACAACATCATGAAATGTACTTGGGCCTTTTACCATGTAATCAGCTCTGATGTACTGAGTGCTTTTTGCCTGGAGTTCTACCTTGCTTAAATCAATATTATTAGTATGGCCTAGTTTTTGTTTGCCTGCTGACCATTTTCATAGAAGTCTTTTATGTTTAAGACAAATGGCAAGATACATTTTAAAAATGATTGCTTTTAAAAAATCAACCTTGAGACTGGAGGATCCAAGATGGCGGCAGCTGGTGCGGATGTATTTTGATTTCGGAGTCAACAGTCACAAGGTGGCAAGTGTTGCAGGATGCTGTACAAAGTGCACGACCCCTTCTAAATCTCACCCAGCTACACAGGGACCATGGAAGATGCCTGGGCAGGACGCCCCTTCCAACTCTCGGACAAGCTAGGAAGCCTCTGGACCCGGAAATCGGGATAACCCATCCCCCAAAAGGAGAAATCCCCGGTAAGTTCCAACCTAATACCCAGCCGGCAGATTCAGAAACCATGCAGAGATAATCCCCACCCTGCTGGGCACTCCCAGGTCTCACACAGACGATCCAATTATCTGGGAAAGGTTGCGACCCTTGGAAGTGAAGTAGCTCCCCTGCAAAGCGCCTTCAGATCCCAGTCTGTGACGTCACTGGCCAGCTTCCAAGCCTCGGGAGTGGCAAGGCTATTGGAGCTGAACTGCAGATTTACCCCATACAGGAACCAACACCAGGCAAACTGTGAGATATTTGAAACTGTCCTATATCGAACTTTTGTACTAGTAAGGGCCCTTCCGGCGGGGAATCAGAGCTTACTTGTGCACAGCTCCGCCACCTGAATTAATTAGGTCCCCACCTGGGAGGCGGGACTGAATGACTCACCTTATAGGGGTGGAGTAAGGCAACTCCTACACCACAGTGCCCCCTTTGGACCCAAGTCCAGAAGAGAGCAAAAAAAAAAAAAAAAATTCCACATGGCCAGAGGCCCGAGACAAGAAAAAAAAACAGAGCGAAATGTATCCAACAAAAGAAAGCAACGCTTTTCCATCCAGCCCGAACCACCTCACCACAACTGAAACACATGAAAACGATGACAATTCTACATTATAGAAAGTGATAGAGTCCCTTCAAGAAGAACTTAAAACTATGAAGGAATTCAAAGAAGCCACAATTCTACAAGTCAAAACAAGGAATAACATCATTAAAGAGCTCCAAGCCAAGGTGACCCAGCTTGACCAGGAAAAGGACAAAGCAATGAAAGATCTCCAGACAAAAACAAGCAAACTGGAGAAGGAAATGTACAAAACGAACACTACCATTCAAGACATGAAAATAGAAATGGAAACAATAAAGAAAACAAAGTCAGAGTTAAAAGAGGAAATGGAGAATCAAGAGAAGACAACAGGAACTACGGATGTGAGTATGAAAAATAGGATGCAAGAGATGGAAGACAGGATCTCAGGCATGGAAGATTTGATGGAAGAAATCAGTACAACATCCAAAGAAAATGAGAAGGCTAAAAAATCTCTCACCCACAACGTCCAAGAAATCAAGGACTCAATGAAAAGACGGAACCTAAGAATTATAGGCATAGAGGAAAGAGAAGACTCCCGACTCCATGGTCCAGGAAATATCCTCAACAAAATCATAGAAGAAAACTTCCCAAACCTAAAGAAAGAGATGCCAGTAAAAATCCAAGAGGCTTACAGAACACCAAACAGATTAGATCAGAAAAGAAACTCCTCTCGCCACATAATAATAGAAACTCCAAATGTAGAGAACAAAGAAAGGATATTAAAAGCTGTAAGAGAAAAAGGCCAAGTCACATACAATGGCAGACCCATCAGAATCACACCTGACTTCTCCTCAGAAACTTTAAAAGCTAGAAGGGCCTGGACGGATGTCCTACAAGCCCTGAGAGAACATAGGTGCCCAGCCAGACTACTATACCCAGCAAAACTCTCTATCAACGTAGAAGGAGAAAACAAGATATTCCATGATAAAATCAAATTCAAACAATATCTCCTCACAAACCCAGCTCTACAGAAGATCCTAGAAGGAAAATTCCAACACAGAGAAGATAACTACACCCAAGAAAATAGAGGAAATAGAAACCTCCACAGCAACTAAACAAAAGAGAAACACAAGACAGCCAGCTATACCAAAATAATGGGAAATAACAACCCCTGGTCACTAATATCTATCAACATCAATGGACTCAACTCGCCAATAAAAAGACACAGACTTAGTCACATCATTGGGGAAGAATACACCCTTAATCCCAACACACTAGAGACAGAAACAGGCAGATCTCAGAGCTCAAGGCCACCTGATACAAAACAAGCTCTAAACAGAGAAAAACTTTGATCCAGGAGTGGAGGAGCACATCTTTAATCCCATCAGTTGGAAACCACATGTCTTTGATCCCAAAACTTAGAATGCAGAGACAGGCACATAGGATTTAGAAAGATTTAAGTTTAAAAGCTACTTACAAAAGGCAGGCTGCAATTCAAACAAATTGTCCTTTGAGATCTCAAAATATATACACTAAAGGTTTGTTTAGCTCCAAAATATCAAAATAATTTCTTCTTTAATCCGGATTGAAAGGTAATACTTTATATATTATCAAAAAAACCAAATTTGCTCCAGGAAAAATATTACCTGACCCCCCCCCCCAAAAAAAAAGGTAATTGTCCCAGAGTTAGGATTAGGGCAGGGCTCTGTTCTTATCTTTCCAGGAGATTTAAAGCATCCATTCAAGGAATCCAGGGACAACTGGACAACAGAAACCTCAGCAGAAAACAGATCAGACACCAAAGAAGACGAGTGGCCCAGATGATCCTGCCTTGCAGACTTCTTCAATAGCAGTTTCCTCAAAAGTCTATAACCACAACAACTCAAAATCGCTAAGATCGTTCAGCTCCACAGACTACTCCAGCCAGATCTTCAGTAAAGTTCTGAAGATCAGCTTCTGTCTATGAACTTCGTAGGACATCTAATTAGCTGAGCACAAAGGGACTGAACATCAAATGATTCTATTAACATTTTTAACCATTTTTTCATTCTTATTTGGACCCCAAACAGGTTTACTACGTCCCAAATCAGCAGGAAGTCATTTTAAGAGAACAACGTCCCATCCCCAGAAGGTGGGGAGGGTGTTCTTCCCCTTTGGTTATTTGATAGATAATAGAAAATTTTGTTATTTAGGGGAAAAGACTACAAGCTGTTAAATGGTCTTGTTAAATGGGTTTTGGAGGTTAGACCCAGGGACTTCTCTCTTTTGCTTTTCTGTATCCTTCTTTCTCTCCTATATAGGAGTGAACAGACTTGAGAAAAATGGGACATAGACATAGTATAGGAAAGATCAAGAAAAAAGGACAGATTATTGAATATAGCCTTATACCTTTGTATACTGATACAAAATTAATATTATATTTGGCTAAATTGGTATTGATCATTGTATATTAATGCAAAATTAAGATTGTATAGGGCTACATCGGTATTGATCTTTGTATATTGATAAAAAATTAAGATTATATTTGGCCACAATGGTATTGACCCTTGTATATTAATGTAAAATTAAGATTGCATTGGGCTACATCGGTATTGATCTTTGTATATTGATACAAAATTAAGATTATATTTGGCCACATTGGTATTGATCTTTATATATTGATACAAAATTAAGGGTAACGCTTCTTAAAGGTATTGTTCGTAGTAATACTTAAAAATGAAATGTCAAGTTTTGACCTCTCGCTACCAACCGACATAAACTGTTTAGGATAATTAAGAAATGGAAACTAATAGTCATGAAAACGTGTCATTTTGTTAGTTACTATGACAGTCTATCACAGTTATTTTCTAAGCTACTCAGAAATCAAGTTGCTAAGAGACAAGCAATATTTGCTTATCTAAATATAAGAGATAGATAGGGCATCTTCAAAAACCTCAAGAGATCTGCAGAATATGGCATTCAAAGATGTTTTCTTAACTTAAGATTTTTTGATATCGAGACATGTCAGCTCCTGACAGCACCCCCTATATTACTCCAAGTAGAAGATGAGCATCAAAGAATCTCCAATGGGAGATGATTGAATTGGTGGTAAGCCATTCTCTTGGCAAGAAAAACCACTTGCTTCAACTGTAGACAGACTTCTGTCCAAAAAGGACAAAACTTGGAAGCAGATAAGTCGACAGCCTAGCTCTGCCAAGACAGGGTAGGTAAGTCCTTCATAATTCCTGCTCTACAACCATGTCTGTCAGAGAAATGGGGCCAAATGGCTGAAGATTGATCCTGTAATGTATGGAGAGAAAATGGGAACTGTCCAGGCAGCCACTGGTATGTCATTTTTTAGTTTTGGAAGCTGCAGGCCCTGCACTTCCTATACAATCAGATATATTTATCCCTCTCAGGTCTCTGAGGTGGTTGAAGAATAGATACCTAGAGTCTCATAGTTAAATTTTGAGTTGTTTAGGAATCAAGAGGGTGTTCTGGATCTAAGAAGATATTTTTAAAATTATGAGGCAAGTTAGTATGAAAGCTGCGTTAGATATAGAACTTTAAACTCATGGAGATGGTTAGATAGTAGAATGTTAAAGTCAGGTGCCAAATACATATGGACTGGACATTGGGAATGTATGCTAAGCCATATAACTCTTATAATCATGGCCTATTTATTTCTGTTGTTTTGTATTATATTTATAGTTATAAGAAAAAGAACCATTTTTTGGACTGAAAGGGAGAGCTGTTGGGGGGGAAAAATAAATACCTTAAACTAAAAAAAAAAAAAAAGAAGGGAAGAGGATGGGGGGGGTTGAGGGGGAGGAGGGTGGAAGGGTGGGACTGGAGGGGGGTGTAGGGAGGGGATTGTGATTGAGATGTAACTTGAAGAAATAAAAAAAAAGAAAAAAAGGCTCTTTAGTCTTCACATTGGAAATTATACTATTGACTCACGATTGCATATATTGTCAAATGAACTGTCCACAAGTCTCCTTAAAGAGCACGCTCCAGAGCCCCTTGTTTAAAGGAAACCCCAGCATTTACTGACCTTATCAGAGGTTTCTGCAAAGCCCCCCAATACACCCAACGGTATATGATTTCAACCCCCTTGGGAAAATTGTGTTCGTCATGAATGGTTTAGTAAAATTTTGCAACCTTCTTTCTCTCTTCAGCTTTTGTGCAAATTCCCAGCGAAGCGAATAGCTCAAATAAAGTTGGAGCACAAAAGACTTTGTTTCCTAGGTAACTTTCAAAAAGAAAAAAAAAGTTTGGTGCATGCAGAAAGGGAGAGAGGTAGTGAGGAAGGGAAGGAGAGAGGGAATGAGAAAGGGAGGGAGTGAGAGAGAGAGAGAGAGAGAGAGAATGAACACAGGAAAGCTGAGCAGGGGAGAGCTCAGCTGGAGAGAAAATCCCGACCACCAGAAGCCTCATTTTGCTGCAGATTCCTTCCTTGAATAACAATGGACTGAAAGGACTAAAGGTGGCCTGACTCCAGGCTCTGACTAGCAGCCAAAAGGACTCTATTTAATGGTGACAGGGACAATTGGCTGCCAGAGGATCCTCTTGTCTGTCTCTTTCTTTCTTTCTTTCTTTTTTTCTTTCTTTCTTTCTTTCTTTCTTCCTTCCTTCCTTCCTTCCTTCCTTCCTTCCTTCCTTCCTTTCTTTCTTTTCTTTCCCTTTTTAAACTCGAGAAGCTGAACCTTTACAGTTCTGGTAAATGCAGGGAAAACTGTAATTTCTTTTCCCCAAACTACAAAATCGAGGAGCAGTGATAGAGGGCGCCTATGTTTAGCAGAGCTGCAAATTGCAACGCTGAGGGGGACATAATGGGGAGTAAAACCAAAGACAGGGCTGTCTTTAACCCAAGTTAGGAAAATACCATTCTTTAAGTTGACTTAAGAGAAAAACTGTTAGTTTAAAACGAGTTTGAAATAAAGTTAAAAGAGAGAAGAAAGGGAGAGTGTCTGAAAAGAGCAGAATAAGGCTGCAAAGAAGCGTTCTCAGAACCAATACCTTTCTACTCCATGGGGCCATGTGGCAACATTCAGTGGGGGAGGGCGAACGGGTGCTGTTAAACTATGAAGATGAAATGCAAAAAGAAAAAAATTAAAAGATGTTCACAACAGTATGCCCTAGTTAGGCCAAATCCATGATACTAACAAATAACACCCTGGGAGAGACCCATCTCTCCTAAATGATTCTATTTTCGCTAGGGAAACAGATCCTTCTGAACTTAGCATTCTTGAATTCAAATCCTGACTACCCAGCTCTTCCCCTACATGGTGAGGCACAATTCTTTAATATCCATAATAAGAAAAGAGAATAACAGCATCTACCCTCCAGGGCTATTCTGAGGATTAAATGAGTA
>CAJQZJ010026925.1:2017-43453 GCA_907164525.1 Lophiomys imhausi
CTTTTGTGAGTTGCGTCATTCCTTGCTGGACAAGGGGGGACGCGACAGTTATATAGCTTTAGTAAACAATGGCTGGCCAAGACCTCTACCAGTGAGTTTTAAACAGGGATTTTAACCTATGGTTTGTGACACACTGGCTTACATGTTCCCAGTCTCCATTTCTATGAATCAAGAAAGGATACATCTGTTTGCAGAGCTACACAGAGGATGGGTCTTGGGCACCCATTCAAATTTCAACTGAAATGCTTCCTCAGAAAGTTCTCCTTGACTTCCTCAGAACTGATCATATTCTGTTGTTTAATCTAGCCATGTGACAATGTTCCTTTCTCTTGGATCCTTTTCTACAAGTGATAATTTTGTGTTTGATAATTTTGTCTGTGTGTGCTTTTTTTATTGACTTGTATATTCCTCACTACAATATACGATATAAAAAGACAAAAGTTTTGTTCATCCTTTACAGCAGTATATTTTAGCTTCTAGTCCAGTCTAGTGCCTAGTATGTAATAGGTACTCTTATGTGTATGCAAAATGGAGGAACAGAGTAATAAACGCATAAATGCATGAATAACTAAAGGTGAACCCTCCTTACCTACATGGTATGCCATATCAAGCCCCAGTACAAGAGGAAGCTCTTGGCTCTCACATGACTGACGAAATGAGGGAGTATGATATGTGAGGGGCCACTTCATCTGAAGAGGAGAGTACCAAGTAGAGGAATAATGAGGGAGAGAGAGATGGGTGGATGGAAGAAACTATGTTCTAGAGGTAACTTGTAAAAGAATTAATTTTTAAAAAAGGAAAACTAATCTTAAAATATATAATAAAAATAAAATATAAAATTTTCAACTGATAATTTACCAAAGGCATACTTGCCTTACTGGCATGAAAAGAAAAAATGGTCTTAATTTCAGGTTAGAATGTTAGACTGCAGATTGCCACATAGCTTACACACTATTGGATATCATCTTGTAAGTTTTTTTCTATATATAAAGGATATATTCATTGTTTGATATTAAAATGGCAGGTAAGAGGTTTAAAATGTTGTAAGTAAATTAAGGATTACTGCAATTCAACCTGGTTTTCTAAACCTCTAAGAGGTGAAGTAATTTGGAGCTATGATAAAATATTTGAGAAGGGCAGTGTTAGCCCATGACTTTAACTCCAGTAGAGACAGGAGGATCACTATAGAGTTAGTTGTGTTATAAATTCTAGAGTTACAATGACCTGGATGGTGATGGTGCACACCCATAATCCCATCACTTGAGAGGGATATACCCTTAATCCCAACACATTGGAGACAGAAACATGCAGATCTCTGAGTTCAAGGCCAGTTTGACACAGAGTGATCTCCAAACAGAGAAAAACCTTAGATCCAGGCATAGTGGTGCACAACTTTAATCCCAACAATTGGGAGGCACATCCCTTTGATCCCAATACTTGGAAGGCAGAGGCAGGCACATAGGATTTGCAATGATTTAAGTTTAAAAGCCACTTGAAAAAGGTATGCTGAAATTAAAAGTGATTGTCCTTTGTGATCTCAAAATATATACACATAAAGGTATGTTTAGTTCCAAATTATCAAAAGAATTTTTTAATCTCAATTCAAAGATAATACTTTTATATTGTCAAAAACCCCAATTTGCTCTAGGAAAGACATTACCTGCCAAAAAAGTAGTAGACTTCATGAAACTGAAAAGCTTCTGTAAGGCAAAAGACACTGTCATTAGAACAAAACGACAACCTACAAATTGGGAAAAGAACTTCACCAACCCCACATCTGACAGAGAGAGGGTTAATATCCAAAATTTACAAAGAACTCAAGAAATTAAATGCCAAGAAACCAAATAATCCAATAAAAAAATGGGGAACAGAGCTAAACAGAGAATTCACAAAGGACGAATCCCTAATGGCTGAGAGACACTTGAAGAAATAAATACTCAGCATCCTTAATCATCAGAGAAATACAACTCAAGACTGACTCTGAGATTCCATCTCACACCTGGCAGAATGGCTAAGATCAAAAGCTCAAATGACAGGACAGCACATTCTGGAGAGGTTTTGGAGAAAGGGGAACTCTCCTCCATTGCTGGTGGGAGTGCAGGCTTGTGCAACCACTATGGAGGTCAGTCTGGCGATATCTTAGAAAACTTGGAATAGCTCTACCTCGGGACCCAGCCATACCACTTCTGGGTATACATCCAAATGATTCCTCACCAAATCACAAGGAAGTTTCCTCATTTATGTTCATAACAGCCTTATTTGTAATAGCTAGAAACTGGAAACAACTCAGATGTCCCTGAACCAAGGAATGGATTAAAAAACTGTGGTACATCTACACAATAGAATACTACTCAGCCACCAGAAACAATGAAATCATTCAATTGCAGCAAAATGGATGGAACTAGAGAAGCTCATCCTGAGTGAGCTAACCTAGACTCAGAAGGATGCACATGGCATCTATTCACTTATAATTGGATTTTAGCCATATAGTACAGGATAACAATACTACAGCCAATGCACCCAAGGGAACAGGAACATAGACTTTGTTACCTGTCAATGAGACACTTTGACCTACTGGTGCTGCCTTATAGGCCCCCAGTGTATGAGGAGGCTCTTGGCCCTCATATGACTGCAGAATAGGGGCAGGAGACTGATATGTAGGGACACTCCACTCTGGAGCAGTGGGACAGAAGGGATAGGGGGTAAAGGGTGGGAGGGTGGGACTGGGAGGTGTGGAAAAGGGCACTATGATGGAGATGTAATCTGAAGTAATAAACATAAAAAAGTAGTGCACCAGAGTTAGGATTAGGACAGGGCTCTGTTTTTATCTTTCCAGGAGATTAAAAGGATCCATCCAAGGAGTCCAGGGACAGGTGGACAACTGAAGCCTCTGAAGAAAAGGGAACAGACACCAAAGAAGACAAGTAGCCCAGATGATCTAGCCTCTCAGGCTTCCCCAATAGCTGTTTCCTCAAAAAATCTACAACGAGAACAACTCAAAATGGCTAATTAAGATTGTTCAGCTCCACAGTCTGTTATAGCAAGGACTTCAGTAAAACCCTGAAGTTCAGCCTCTGACTACAAACTTCTTAGAACATTTAAGTAGCTAAGCATAAAAGGACTGAACATCAAATGTTACTATTAACTTGTGTAACCATTTTTTCATTATTATTTCAGCCCCAAATAGCCTTCCTACCTCTTAAATCAGCAGGAAGTAATGTTTTAAGAGAGTGCCCTCCCAATCCCAGAAAGTAAGGTGGGTGATTTTTTTCTTCCCCCTTTGGTCATTTGATGGGTTACAGATGTTTGTTTTTATTTAGGGGGCTTGGTTACAAGTTGTTAAATGGTCTTCTTAAATAGGTTTTGGAAGTTAGACCCAGGGATTTTTCTCTTTTTCTTTTCTCTATCCTTCTTTCTCTCCTATATGGGGGGGACTTGAAAAAATGGGATATAGACATAATATAGGAATGATGAAGAAAAAGGGACAGATTATTAAATACGCTGTTATATCTTTGTATATTTATACAAAATTAAGAATATATTTGGATGCTTTGGTATTGATCTTTGTATATTGGTATAAAATTAAGATTGTATTTGACTACATTGGTATTGATCTTTATATACTGACACAAAATTAAGATTATATTTGGCTACATTGGTATTGATCTTTGTATATTGATACAAAATTAAGGTTAACTCTTTTTAAGGTATTGTACCTAGGTAATGCTTAAAAATGGAATGTGAAGCTTTGGCCTTTTGATAGCAACTGTCACAAACTGTTTAGGATAATTAAGAAATGCAAACTAATAGTCATTCAAACATGTCATTTTGTTAGGTACTAAAGTAGTCTATCACAGCTATTTTTTGTTAATCAGAAATCAAGTTGCTAAGAGACCAGCAGCATTTGCTTATCCAAATATAGAGATAGATAGTTGGTCTTCAAAAACCTCAAGAGATCTGTAGAATATGGCATTCAAAGATGTTTTCTTAAGATTTTTTTGATATTGAGACATGTCAGCTCCTGACAGCACACTCTTTTCTACTCCAAGTAGAGGATAAGCATCAAAGAATCTCCATTTGGAGATGGTTGCATTAGTAGCAAGCCTGTAACTGGGCAAGAAAAATCCCTTGTTTCAACTGTAGACAGAATGCTGTCTGAAAAGGACAAAACTTAGAATCAGGTAAGTCAACAGCCTAGCTCTCCCAAGACAGGGTAGGTAAATCCTTCATAATTCCTGCTTTACAATCAATGTCTGTCACAGATATTGGGCCAAAAGGTTGAAGGTACATGCTCCAATGCATTGAGAAAAATTCGGGACTGTCCAAGCAGCCAGTTGTCTGTCATTTCTTAGTTTTGGAAGTTGCTAGCTCTGCACTTCCTATATAATCAGATGTATTTATCCTTCTCAAGTCTCTGATATGGTTGAAGACTAGATAGTTATTGTCTCACAGCTAAATTTTAAGTTGTTTAGGAATTAAAAGGATGTTGTATGTCTAAGAAGATGTCTTTAAGTTGGTAATACAAGTTAGGATGGAAACTGAGTTAGGAACTTTAAACTCATGGAGATACATAGATAATAGAATATTAATATTAGTTGCCAAATATGTATGGACTTAACATTGTGAATGTATGTTATATATTATAATTTTCATAATTGTGGTCTAATTATTAAAAAAGAATTATGAGTTCTCAGAGAAAGGAGAGAGGGTGGGACTGGGAGGGTTGGAGGCAGGGGAATGTGATGGAGATGTAACTTGAAGTAATAAATAAACATATACAAAAAATGAAAGAAAAACAGCCTTTTATTGGACTAAAAGGAGGAACTGTTGGGGGGGGGAAGATACACCTTAAATTAAAAAAAAAGCATATAGGATGGTGAGGGGGAAGAGGGTAGTAGTGTGGGAATGGGAGGGGGAGGGTGGAGGGGACTATGATTGAATTGTAACTTGAAGAAATATATCCAAAATGAATAAATAAATACCTTATTAATAAGGAAACATCTCATTCACAATTCATCTGTTCACAGCTGAGCATTTCATTTAATAACACAAATTACTCTTGGAGGAAAAAAATAAAGATGAACCCAGATTAAGATATAAATCCAGTCAGTTGTGCAACCTATCATGACATAATTTGTTCCTTGTGCTGAATTATCTGCTGCAGTTCTGTTAAAACAAAAACAAAACTCCTACGTCCTATTAGGATTTAATAGCTCCTGGGAAAGGGAGAGTAAGTCTTCTTGTTTTAAATTTTTTACTTTATTTTAACCATGTGTATCACATCTATGTCATGGTACGCTATGTGTGTAGGTGACCATGGGGCCAGAGGCATTGGATCCCCTGGAGTTAGAGTTAGAGGCAGTTGTGAGCCACCTGACATGGGTACTGGGAATCGAGTTTAGGTCCTCTGTAAAAGTAAAATGTGCTCTTAACCCCTGAACAATATCTCCAATCCCATAAGAATATAAGTTTTCTACAATGGTGTGATATTCTGGTAGTCCAACCACACTCCAAGTCAAGACCAACTCCCAAGAGTAGTTGGGCAACACAAATTGGACTTGATGTTTTTTTTTCTTTTTAAAGAAGAAAATTCAAAATTGAGTGGTTATTAAAGGTAGGGTGGAGAGGGTGTATCTGGTAGGAGTTGGGGGAGGAGGAGAATTAATCTGATCAAAATACACTGTATGGAATTATCAGAGAATTAGTAAAAATATTCAACAATACCAGAAATCTGTCTCCTTTAGTAAATTGTAAGCCTCAAGAGTGCTAGGATAGTGTTTGGAAATTTCATAGTACTTAGTAAACAGTATATGCTTCATAAAGCTTTGTTTTATTAATAAGCATAGGTAGGACCTCACTAATTTTTTAATGATTTGTCTTAGTGTAGTGTGTGTGTGTGTGTGTGTGTGTGTGTGTGTGTGTGTGTGCATGTGTGCAGCATCTGGGAGTCAGTTCTCTCCTTCCACTCTGGGTTCTAGGGATTGAACTTAGGTCATCAATTTTGTGCAGGGGATTGCAAAATTTCTGTGCATGAGATCAAATAGTAAGTACTTGCATTTAGCTATTGTTTGCTGACTCTAAGTCTAATACAACTTTAATTGTCATATTCCACAGAAATTGCCACTGCATCAATCATACAGATATTGAAATTGGGTTCTCCAACTCCCAATTTTCCTGACACCACACACTACACATGGTTTGAAGTCTACCTACTTTAGTCCTGGTGCTAATATTACCTGCCTTGTTAATTGAAGTTAAGAAACTTCATCTTTGATTTGACGAGTAGTGGTAGTTTTTCTGTTTTGTTCTGTCATATGCGTGCTTTGAAAACCTTGGAGGCAATCAACTCCACAGAGAGAACAAATAACTCTATTATTTGTTCAGGTTCCTGGAGTTTTAAATGTTCTAGACCCCATGCTCTTAAGGGCTAGGTGGAGAATTAGAAAGTACAATCTTTGTTATATCTCTTCAAACATCTTAGCAAATCTCTCACAAATCATTCTGTAGCAGAGATTTACTGAGTCCCCACTATATTGGCAGAATTCAGAAGCAGGAGTGCTCAAGATAAGAATACTAACAGCGGCCAGAGTTTTTGAGTTCTGGTTGCATGTAAAATCCATTCTGCACAGAGTCTCTAGAGCTCCACCTTACCGCTGTAGGAAAGAATCAGGCAGACCTTCAAAGTCTGGGGTGACTCTGTATCTGCTCTTAGGGCCAAGGATCCCTTAACATTGTTCTTAGGGTTAGAGATAAAGGACTGGAAGCTCTAAGATCAGAGAACATACTATGCACACATTTCTTTTCATATGCTCACTCAGGGCCACGCGTTAATGTGTCTCTACCCCTATTATATCCTTCCTAATTCCCTTGGAACTGCTTCCCACCAACATCCTCTGCGAAGCCTCCACTCAAACGTTACATCTTCTCTGACACTTTTTTCATGCTTCTAGAGAGATAGAGTAAGTTTCTCCTCCATGCATCCCCCATGTCAGGCACTTTGTTTAAAACTTCATTCTTGGATCTAGGGAACCATCTGTTCCCTGGTTTATCACACTCATTATGAACTCGACTGAGACAGGGCCTCTCTTATTGATTTCCTTTTTAAAATAACATCTATTGTGTGTTCTTTAATGCAGAAAAGCATAAAAAGAGGGAGAAAAAAGAATAGTAATTTATCTCCAAGAAACCTCTTGTGGCCTTTAAAGAAAAATTCAATATGTGAGCATGGTAGGAAAATTCAAATTGTCCAAAAAAACATACAAAATGAAAATTAAATGTCTCTCACTTGCTAACCCTCACCTCAGAAGAAATCTTGGACAATATTTTCTTACCTGTTACACCAGAAAATTGTATAAACACGTATCATAGACAATGCATATATTGTACCTTATTGAAAAATTTTCAATATTTTTAGCTTAATGTTAGATGTCTTAATGTTTTGCCTTAATTATACATCACTGACACTTTTTAAAAAATAATCACATATAGCACAACCTCATCCTTTTTCATAGCTGCATGGGACATTTTGAGGGATGAATATAAGTTAGTCATCCAGGCTTCTATCTATACGCACATTTGGCTTTTCTAAATGTTACAATAGAAGTTTCTCCATGATATTGTCAGACAAATTTCATTAAATCAAAGATTCATCTGAATTTCTGATATATTCAAGCACACACACACGCACAATGTTCATTTATATAATAAATATGCATCATAGAATCAATTAAATATTATGTTTGTTGGCGAGTCACCAAGAAGTAGAAATGATGGATCAAAGAGAATTGAATTTTTCACACATGTTGTTATATTTTTCTTTAAAAATGTCTACATAAATTTCCACTCTCACCAATAGTGTGCGTGAACAACCATTTCTCCATATTATTGACAATATTTGGGAATTACTTGGCAATAGCCAACTTTTTCATTGCTAAGGAAAGCAGTGGTACTTAGTCTGCATTAATCTAGTATGATTGGAGGATCAATGTATTAAATGTTTTCCTAGTCTTTCATATTGGTGAACTCTGATTTATTGCAGAATTCCAACAACCAACTGGATTCAGCAAACTGGAAGTTTTTAAGTACAAGCCCATTCAAAAAGCAAGTTTTCTATTCAGAGCTGCAATTCTAAGCTAAAGAACATAATCCATTGGTTGAGGAATAAAATCCCAAAGTCAAAATTATTAGTTGAACCATGGGCTTTATTATGAATGCTGTATTGGCAGGTACATTAGTCTCATTGGATATTCCCATTAAATCTCTCACGTGGCCAGGGGCATTGCCAATAAGTAGCAGATTTCAACTATTAGCTTTAAATATTCAGTAAACCATGCCACAAACAGAAGTGCTGTCATATAAACACTGTTACTCCATTATTTAACAAACACTGGCAGAGTAGCTTCAGTGTAAGTGTTAATATCCTAGCATTTTTGGAATGGTAAAGGACTATGGTGGTTTGAATGAGAATGGCCTCCATAGGCTCATATGTTTGAATGCTTGGTTCTCAGTTGGTGGAACTGTTTGGGAAGGATTGGGAGCTGTGGCTTAGTTGGAATATGACCTTGTTAGAGGAAGTGTGTCATTGGGGCTGGAGGTTGCAAAAACCCAGTCTCTCTCTCTCTCCTCTCTCTCCTCTCTCTCTCTCTCTCTCTCTCTCTCTCTTTCTCTCTCTCTTTGCCTGGATATCAGAATGTAAAGTTTTCAGCTACTATTCCAGTATCATGTTTGCCTGTTTCACCATGATGATCATGGAATAACCCACGAAAATGCCAAGCAAGTTTCCAATTAAATATTTTCTTCGATAAGAGTCTTCTGTCTCCAATTAAATATTTTCTTTGATAAGAGTCATCTTGGTTATGGTGTTTCTTCCTAGCAATAGAACAGAAACTAAGAAAATGAGCGTTGGTTACCTGTCAAAGTCCTCCATTGTGATTTATTCCTTAACAAGAAAGGCCTCTGGTATTTGGAGGCTTTGAAACTCAGGATTGGCTTCTTCTCTTCTTTAGCTGTGAAAGTCCTAGGCTGAATCTTTTCCTATTATAAAGCTGTCTCAGATACACTGGAAAGTTGTTATTTAGTATAGCCATCTTTATCTACTATCTTATGATATCTTCTGGATAATGGCTGGAACCCCTGCACAAACACATGCTGCTTCACCTTGCAGGCTCTTGAGATCACTTTCTTCCCTTAAATTTTCTAAGCCAGGCGCTGGAGAGATGATTCAGTGGTTATGAGCACAGGCTGATTTTCCAGAGGACCTAGGTTCAATACTTACCATGAACATGGAGACACACAGCCATCTGTAACTCCAGTTACAGTTGATTTTACACTATTTTCTGGCCTCTGAGGGTTCCGGGCATGTACATGGTGCACAGATACACATGCAGGCAAAATACCCATACACATAAATGATTTTTAAGAGAATCTTGTGAACAGACTTTGGTTATCTTCAAATCTTTTCTTTCTAAGTTTCTTACCTCCATCAACCTTTGCAGAATTGTGTTGTCTTCTTCTGAATCATGTCTTATCTTAAGATAATGTATCTAGTTTGGTCTTCTATAAGAACACTAATAATGTCTAAATCTATACAAATGAAGCTATTTCATTTTCTTATCATTCTTATGTTCACTGGAATAGTATTTTTAATTTCCCTCAAAAAATTCACAACTTGATTATTGGGCAAGAAGAAGCCCAGTTTTCAGTCTGTCCTATTTTTCCATTGCCTTCTTCACCATGCTTAATCTTCTCTAGATTTTTATTTAAAGTGAGAGAATGGAATTCTTTCTTTCACTTGAACACTTGAAGGTCATGGCACAGTTGATTGCCATAATTCAATACCATGTGCCTCCAGAAATAAGGAGGCCTGATGAGAGGGAGAGACTGGGGACCAACCAGTAGGTGGAGCAGTCAAAGTGCATACAATATTTGTTGATTAATAATAAATTTAACATTCTAATAATGTGGTATGTCAAATCAATTACAGTGATTATCTAAAAGATCAAAGATTACATCCTACCATACCGGATATGAAACAGTTAAAAAGCTTGAGGCATGAAATACAGAGACATAGTGTTGTTGGGGGAATGGTGTCAACAGACTTGACTAATCCACAGTTCTCAAATACTTACCCCCTCCCAGTGTAAAAAAAAAAAAAAAAAGGAAGCACAATAAAATAAAGTATGCCTTAGAATATTCTGGCTCTAATATGTTAAGGAACTTGCCTGAAACCATAACTAAAAGGGTAAATGAGATTAAAACCTTGGTTGTTCAATTACTAAGGATATGTCTTATTATATGACACAGGTTGAGTGTACCTTATCAGTATACCATATCTGCAGTGCTTGGGTCCAAAAGTGTTTTTTTCCCACTTATTCTCATTTTAATGTATTTACATATTACTAATGGAATATCTGATAGAAGCCTAAACACATGATTCATTTATATTTCATTTATAATTTATAAACGTTCTGAAGATAATGTTATGGTTTTTAATGTACTTATGTTTTGAACTTCACTCATCACATGAAATCAAGTGTGGAATTTTCCATTTGTTACATCATGTCAGTACTCAAAACATTTTGGATTGGGGAATTTTTTGGATTTTTAGATTTGGTTATTATGAATGCTAACCCTGTCCCATCTCTCCAGGCAGCTATTTAAAACATGTGATACAGGGTTTTCTGTCTCACATGTGTCTTGTCACATAATACTTTTCCTTATTCTAATTCTAGGCCTTCACAAAAGTAAGTCCACTCTCTTTCTCTCCATCTTCCCTCTTCCTCTTACTTCTTGATCCTGTTGAGAATTTAAAAGATGAACACGTTTTAAAATGTTGAACTCATTTCCATCAAAGAAGTTTTCAAATTCTAGAATTTCCTGGTTGTAAGTTCCTTAACTGGTCTCTCCTGCACTGGGGCGTCCTAAAGTTTGGAGCTAAGAAGCGACAAAGCTGAGGTCTAAGAACTCCCAAGTGATGAGGTTTGTACCATGATTAAAGCCTGGAGCCCAGGCAAACACAGTTTTCCTTGCAGACCCTCTCTCACTACTTCCCACTCTCTCCTAAGGTTCAACATTACATCACTTCATCCCGAGTCCATCCTCCACACCCCATCTTCTTTATTACTATGCAAACAGAGCTTCTACAACAGTGAAGGTTGTCAATTAAATCCATGCCACTGTTCATTTACTCTAGTAGCACTTTGCACATGTGCATGTTGTTTGTGGCTTACAGATTTTTATGACTAATTTATGCTTCTCAGATAATGAGAGCCTTTACATTTGTCTTTATATTCTTTGGGGTGCTCTAGTGGCCTTAAAGTTTTCTAGTAAACACCAGTTAAATGAAAAAGTATCATCTCCTCAAAGGACTCAAAATGTTTGCTAAAATAGTGTACCTTCCTGCAAAATAAAGCAAAAAGGTAAAAAGACTCCTTATCGGTTCTTATTACAATTTGACATAGTACACACTAGTTAATTAGCCCTTAGCAGAGGCTGACATTAAGACTGATTAATTAAAAATGCTAATTAATTGCAAGCCCTGCATAAACCAAAGGCAGAGAAGTAGGAAAATATGTTAAGCATATTTTGTTTTCAAGAATACACTCACATGAAAACCAAACACACTTGTACTACATTACATACAAGCATGTGGTCAAAGAGCTCCCAAGTGGCGAAGTTTGTATCAGGAGTAAGCCAGGGAGCCCGAAACCCAGGAGAACACTCTTCCTTGCAGCCCTCCTCTCCTTATGTCCAACTACCTTCTCAGATTAAACTCTCCCCACAAAGCACCTTATGTCTCCTCACCCCCTAAGCCTACTGACATGCCATCTTCTTCATTACACTAACTGCTATAGCAATCGAATAAAACGAGGAATGAAGGGACCAGAAACCTTGGCAAGCCCCCTTCATAGTAACCCACTAAATGCTTAATGTTTAGTTCTCAAGTCAGAACTTTGATAATGAAAAATATTGGTACTCTACTAGAAAATGGGGAAACTAAGAGTACCAGGACAAGTGACATGTGGGTATCCAAGGTACATAGAAGTGAAACATATTTTCTGTTCCATTATTAATGCTTATAAGGCACTAGAAGAGTTATTCTTAAATACAAGTATGCCTGTCAGTTTAGTCTTATAGGATCACTACAAAAGGGATGTACAGATGAAGTTTGATGATGCTCAGTGATCAATCAGTTGCTTAGTACATACAAGACCCTGTGTTTAATCCATAATAACACAATTAGAGTTTAAGTCAATTCCCATTTTCAACATATAAATAATGTTATCAGTAGTGGGCTAAACTTTTGGGAAGCAAGTCTCTCATTTATCCATTTGGCAAATAGCCTTCTTCCTTTTTAATCACAAAGTCCTTTGACAAGCAACCTGACCAAGAAAAAGAGCTAGAATTCCTAGGTATAATCACAGAAATGCAGCAATTTAGGATGAGTTTTTTTTTTTGTTGTTGTTTTTAGTGTGAATGACTACTTCATTCATTATACTGATTAGACTTCACACTTACTTTAAGGATGAGAGTAAGGCTTGACCATCCATGACACAGAAAGATCACTGTTATCAGCTCCTGGCAGAATTTTATTCAGCTATTTGAAATGGGGATAGAGCCATGGATTCATTTTTAAAAGCCTTGCAGCCTCTTTAATAAAATTTACAAAAGTATTTTCAAAAAGTATGAAGTGAGTAAACGGAAAAAAAAGTGCAATGGAGTTGTCTTTTCGGCATTGTCTGTCCCCTGGAAATCATTACCATCCATCTAAGTTAGCTCAAGGACTTAGTATCATTTTAAGTAATCAAGGGAAAGGCTCCAGGCTTTCTAATCTAATTGCCATCTCCAGGGAAGTGCCTTCTTCACTCAGCTAGGTTGAAGGGAAAGAGCATCTCTAGGGAGTACAAAGTGATTTGAACTGTAGATTTTTCAGTCATTTTGATGGTACTTGTCTTAGGAATTAAGGTGTTCTTCCCCCCCCCCCCCCTCCCAAATTTGTTATTTATTGAAAGACACTGGCCTCTCTGGGTCTGTGCAACAATTTTCTTTTTTTACTGAATCTCACTATTCTGTGCTGGTAAGCATGTTTCTCCTTAACGTTTCAAGGGCTGCAAATTGTGAGTCTCCAGAATGCGTACTGAAGCTGTTGGAAGATGAAAGGAAATAATATCATGCTAAAAGATTTTTTTTCTGAGCTGTCTGTGGAAGAGACATTTCATAATCAGAACCAGCAAGAGTTTAGAAACTTAACACAGCATTTGAGAATCTTGGCAAATCCTGTTAGCCTCTTACTTTAAACACCTTTCTTTGCATTCTGCTGCCTTTACCTATTCCATGTCTACCTTTTCTCCAGGCATCTCAACATGTGAGTTAGGCTCCTACCTTATTTGTAGCCTTTGCAGTCTGCCCTTCTCCAGTTATTTATTTCCCACCCACAGCTCCAATCATGCTCTGAGCCCTAGGTTAAGTCTAAATCAGAGTGGAGAAAGGGAGCATTTCAAGAACTCCAATACAACTCTCTATAGTTAGTGCCACTTAGGAATCACAACCTTTGCTAGTCTGTGTGTTTGTACTCCAGTTCTTATAATTTGAGGAATCCTCTATCCAGTTCGCTTCAGAAAGCTTTAATGAGCATCACTTTTGTGTCGGGCAACCCAGTTAGCCTGAGGAGATAGCACAGCATAGTCAGATTTCTGAGATATAATCTTAAAATGGAATAGCTTTTGTGCGGACATGAAATTATGTCCAGAGTGCTGTTAGTGTAAGATAGACTTAGTCATCATCAGCTTTATGTTCACTAATAATGGATTCCTCCAACCTACTCTGAATTGCTCATATTACCTGAGTCTCCAAGTACCCTTAGAGGAGTACGTTAGTACTTGTAAAGTTGGAGGGTTATAGGCTTAATTTAGGAATACATGTATATATGTTTTTAAATATACTATTTTTTTGCTGCTAGGTACATAAAACATAGTATACATTGCTAGAAATACCTATAACCCCAAGTAGTCTCGAGATTGAGACAAGAAAATCACAAGTTTAAGGCTGGCCTTAGAAAAATAGCAGCATTCTGTATTGAAACTTTAAAAGTCAAAAAAGAGAAAAAAATGGAAATATAAACCTCTAGTAAAGCACATTCCTAGCATGTGTGAAATCTAGATAAGTTCTCCAAATTAAAAAAAAAATGTGTGTGTATTTGTGTATCTGTGATAGTTTCTTTGAATGGAGGATTTGGAAAAGGCTTATCTTGATGTTTTAGGCTTTGGCAGTAGTTAAGGTATTAGCTAGGAAAGCAGTCAGTTGAAGGTTTGCCTAAGGCTAGCATGTCTAATTGTTTCTTAATTGATATAATAATTGTACACATTTCTAGGCTGCAACACACGGTTTCAATAAATGTAAACACCATACACTGATCAAAGGATCATAATCCTCATGGAATGACCTATTTCTAAGGTAGCTGATTTACATAATCTGATAGCGACTGCTACCAAAAGATCTCATCTCTTTTTCCATATGGCCTCCAGTCATGTTGAAGCTGCAACATTTTTCATACCTCAACAAATCACATACTTATCACTGCCACATCCCATTATCCCATTGGTTATATAAATGAGTCCTGAGTCAAAGTGGGAGGAGACCACAAAGGGGTTTGAAATATTCAGAGTTGAGGATCATTGTGCGTCAGCTAAGAGACTGTCTACCACAGGCATAGAGGAAAATAAAGAGAGTCAGAGATCAGAGAGACTAGAAAGTTCATTGAAAACAGAGAAGTGAAGAAGGTATGGTGGAAAGTGGACACCATCATCTGAGGCATAATGAAGCACAATACAGCAAGAGACACACAGACAATATACTGAATGAAGTAAACAATGTCTTGCTGTAGGCCATAGAGATATATTAGAAGGCATGATACAATTTTGAGTATGCTTCTGCAGGCTTTGTACTTTTTGATCAGCAGCTCTACTCACTACTATACCACCAACTTGCACCTTTTGTATATTTGTATTGATGACTTTTATGCACAGGAAATACTTGTACATAAAACCTGGGATAATGATTCCTTCAGTACAGTCTAGACTCTACCTCTTTTATCTTGTGCTAGAATGTACATGAACACCAAAAAGTTTAATAAGAAATACTATTTACTTTTAACCCTTTGGAGATTTTGCTTTATTTTTTGAACAACTGAGTATTTTAGAAACTATGATATATTAATATACATGCGGGTCTTCATGTAGAGAATTCAATAAACATATTGCCCAAGATTATACAGTCCCAGCAACTTGCCTTTCCTCTGTGAAACTCTGTACATATGCTACATATACATAATATTGTTTGGAAAATACTAACTTAATCATGGTCTTACTGTATAGCACTGGCTGGCCTAGAACAGACTATGTAGAGAAAGCTGAGATTAAGCCCATAGACATCTTCCTCCTTCTGCCTTTGGAGTACTGGGATTAAAGGCATGCATCACAACACCTGCTTCAACTTTAGAGTTTTAAGCAAAGAAACTTACTACAAATTAACCAGCCTCATTTCATCTTCTTTCTTGGAATGTGACTGGGTTATATCTGTTATACTTACTTGAAGTTAAGTGTAGCCTCTGCATATCCAAAGTAATTAAGCAGAGAGATCAATGCTAGAAATATTATAGTATCTGCTCTCAAATTATACTACGGAGCCATAGGGATAAAAGTCTGTATGATAGTAATAGAAAAGAAATGTGAAAGATCTGTGGAACAGAATAGAGGATCCAGAAATAAACCAACATTGTTGCATCCCCTTCATTTTTAATAAAGATTTCAAAGACATACATTGAAAAAAAAGGGGCTCTTCAACAAATGGTGCTAAGAAAACCAGGTTTCTAAATGTAGAATGAAGCTCAGTGTATATCTCCATCTTGTACAAAAATCAACTCGAATTGGATTACAGACCTAAATGAGAGATCAAAAACTTTAAAACATCTAGAGGAAAACATAAACAAAGTATTTCCAAATATAGATCTACACAAGGACTTTCTGAAAAAAGACACTAAATACTTTTGGGAATAACCCCAAAAATTGGCAGTTGTGATTACAGAAAGTTAAAGGACTTTTGCATGTCAGCAGGGTGAAGAAACAGCCTACAGAATGGTGAAAAACTGTGGATTAATATCTAGAATATGTAAAAATTTAAAAAAACAACCCCCAATCAAAAATCAATCAATGGGCTAATGGCATTGAGTAAACAGTTCTCAAAAGAAGAAATACAAATAGCTAATAAATACTTGAAAAAATCCATATCATTAGTCATCAGGGAGATACAAATCAAAACTATTTTCTATGTTCATCTCACTCCAGTCAGAATGCATATCATCAAGAAAGCAAATGAAAACAAATTTTGTTGTGGGTGTGAGCAAGAGAAGAACTCTTATTCACTACTGGTAGAATTGTAAGCTGGTATAGCCACTACAGCAATCAGCATGGAGTTTTCTTAAATGCAATTTGCAACCAAATGGATGGAACCAGAAAATCTCAATCTGTGTGAGCTTACTCAAACCCAGAAAGATACACATGGTATGTATTCAATTATAACTGGATGTTAGCCCTATAGTACAGGATAACTATCCTACAACGTACAGACCTAAAGGAACAGGAACCTAGCATAACTATCCTACAAGAAATTCCACCCAGCAGCAGATCAAAACAGATGCTGAGACAAACAGTCAAACATCAGGTGGAGCTCTGGGAGTCCTATATAAGAGAGGGAGGAAGTATAGAGAGACCTGGAGGGGTCAAGATCAACACATGAAGACCAACAGAACCAATTAACCTAGGCCCCTAGAGGCTTACAGAGATGGAAACACTAACCAAAATAAGGAAAAACAAGCTTAGACTTGACCTTGACCCCCCCCATACAAATATAGAGGATAGGCAACTTGGTCCTCATACAGATCCCTTCATAAGTAGGAGTGGGGTGGTCTCAGTCATGGACTTTGTTACCTGTTAGTGGGACACTTTATCCTAGTGGAGCTGCCATGTCAGGCCCCAGAGCAAGAGGAAGAAGCTCTTAACCCTCATGTGAATGATGAACTGAGGGGGGCTGATATGTGGGAGTTTTCCACATCAGAGGAATAGGATAGGTGGGAGAAGGTGTAGAGGGTGGGAGGATGGAACTGGGAGGGGAAGGGGAAGGGGGCCGTGATTGAGATGTAGCTTGAATTAATAAATAAACGTATAAAAATACTGAAGATAAGATTGCCTATATGATATCATTTCTTGTCATATACTTAAAAGATTATAAGTCATCACATAACAGGCATACCTACACAGCCATGCTTATTGGGGCACTACCCACAATCTTTAGGTGATAGAACCAGTCTACATATCCATCCATTGATGAATAAAATTTCTCTCTCTCTCTCTCTCTATATATATATATACACATATATATATATGTATATATATATGTGATATATAGATACAACGAAATTTTATTAGGTTATAAAGAAAAATGAAATCATGACATTTGTAACAAAATAGATGGATCTATAAAACATTATTCTAAGTAAATTAAGCCAGCCTCAGACAAATACCATGTTTTCTGTCATATGCAGAATCTAGATTTGCAAGTGTGTATAAGTAATAAAAGTATAAGGTGGGCCATGAGAAAAGAGGAGGAAGGGATCTCTCTCTGAAGGTAGGGGGATAATTAGTGTGTAATTGAATACATTTGACATGAAAGTGGAGGAAGAGAGCCACCAAAAGGAGAAAAGGAGTGCATGAAAGCACAGTGTAGTAGGGGGACAAATAAGAACAAAGTATAATGACATGTAAGTGTGAAAATATCATGAAGAAACCCAATTCTTGGCTTGCTAATATATGAAGTCCACCACTACCACCACCACCAAGGTTTAAGGAACATCATGAAAGAAGAGGCACAAAGAATGTATGAGCTGGAGGATAGGGGAGGAAGGCTGTGAAATGGTGTCTTTTGGACATGATGTGGCTATGGCAATTAGGAACTCATAGCTGCTGTATTTACCTGCACAATATCTACACAAGATCAAGACTGCCAAAATTCTGGCATAGGTGAGGTAGAAGATCTCCAGGTCTTAGCCCGTACCTAGGAGCTATTGGCAGGGGATATTTGCTGGAGATGGAGAATTGCTATTTATTGAGGATGTGACAACTAATGGCTTCCCCATGCTCTGCTCTAGTGCATGGCTCCTCATCCATGCAGATATGGAGAGCACCAACTGGAATTTGTGTGTTATCAAAAAAAAAAACAGTTATGAAGTTGAGAGAAGACAGGTTGGGGGAAACGTGGAAGAGTCAGAAAGGAGAGATGGTGGGTAGATATGATGATATATCATTATATGCATGTATGAAATTCTCAAACATAAAAAATGGCCCAAGATAGAATTTTAGCAAGTGACATATGGTTAGAATTCTCATATGCTTTTTCTAGGAGTTGTCTTAGTTGGGGTTATTATTGCTTTGATAAAACAATATGACCAAAAGCAACTTGGAGAGGAAATGGTTTATTTCGCTTGCATTTAAACATCACCTCTCATCATTTAAGGGAGTCAAGGCAGAACTCAGACAGGGCAGGGACCTGGAGGCAGGAGCTGATGCAAAGGCCGTGGAGGGGTTCTGCTTACTGGTTTGCTCCCCAGGCTTGCTCAGCCTGCTTTCTTATAGAAGCTAGGGCCACCAATGGAGGGATGGCACCACCCACAAGGGGCTGCACCCTCCTATGTCAATCACTAAATAAGGAAATATCTACAAGATTGCTTACAGCAAAATCTCATGGAGGCATTTTCTCAACTGAGGCTCCCTTCTCTCTGTGATACTACCTTGTGTTAAGCTGACACAAAAACTAGCCAGGACAGGAGTGAACCATAAGAACTTTTCCTGTAGTAGTCCATTTACTCTCCTTAGCTATTTTCAAACCGAAAAGGTTTCATATGAGAATGAAAGGTACGAGGATTGGCAGGCTATGGGCCATAGTGCAGATGCAGTTTCCACCTATGTTTGTAAATAAATGTTACTGGAATGCAGTTACAGGTAGTTGTTTAAGTATTGTACAATGGACTGCGGCATGGTGGCTCACGCCTTTAATCCTAGTACACGAGAGGCAGAAGCAGTTGGATCTCTGTGAGTTCCAGGAGGGTTGTTACATAGAGAAATCCTGCCTCAAAAAACATATGTGTGTGTGTGTGTGTGTGTGTGTGTGTGTGTGTGTGTGTGTATTGTCCATTGTCTCTTTTTGCTCAATAGTAGATATTAGTTGCAGCAGGCACTGACCCATGAAGTCTTTGCTACCTGCCCCTTTACACAAATGCCTACTGACTCTTGATAATCACAAGATTAGCATAAAGGAGGGAGTATGAGTTCCAGAATGTCTATACAGGAGAAAGGCACCTATGCCTTCTGTGGATCCATATTCTGGTTTATTTATTACCATAGTTGGCCTAAGACATGTTAAAGGGTACACTAGGCATTGTTTGCACTGCAGTTTAACTGTCCACTTTTTTTTTTTTGAACTGTCTTTTTGATCAGGAGTAATGTCTATATATTTATCAAGAATTACTTCATTGAACTTTTTTTTTTCGAGACAGGGTTTCTCTTTGTAGCCCTGGCTGTCCTGGACTCACTTTGTAGACCAGGCTGGCCTTGAACTCACAAAGATTCGCCTGCCTCTGCCTCCCAAGTGCTGGGATTCAAGGCGTGCGCCACCACCGCCCGGCTCATTGAACTATTTTTAAATAGTTTTTTTTTTGCATGTTCCATGTGTTTCTTGATGAGAACCTCATTGGTAGAAGAGATACAATGGACTATATATTCTTAAATATCTATAAATTTAAACTTGACATGGTGGTTCATCTCAAAGCTCAGCACTTAGAGGCTGAGGAGGAGTGTCAAGAGTTCAAAACCACCTTGAGTTGCACAGTAAGACTCTGTCTTAAACAAATTCTAAAAGAAATCTTCACAAAAGAAAGCCCCATGAAGTTTCATATCATGTGGTTAATATGTTACCTAAAGCATCACAGCTGATGGAGATGCAATTGTAGTACTTTGAAGGTGAAGAAACACTAGGTTCCTCTCAGTTTCACATTTAAAGTAAATTGACTTTTTTGCTTTTTGCAGTGTTGAGGATTGGACTCTAGACTCCCTCCACACATGTGTGACAATTGCTGTAGCACTGAGATACATTCCCAATCCCATATGAACATTTTTAAAAAGTTGTCAAGATTGGATGGTAAAGGAAGAACAATCTCTCTAGGTATTGTAGAGCCCAAAGTCTCTACTCTGCCCTTGCTTCTTGTGGTTCTGTCACTTAATTCACTGTTGCAAATGACCAAAAGACTGTGGCTTGACTGGACAAGACTTTTCTTCTTTCAGACAGATATTTAATATATGTAGAGATGTATGAATATATATATATACATACCTGTTACATTACTTATGCATAATAATTTTGTAATAAAGGTAACAATTACAAAAAAGGGATTAAGTCTCCCTTTCTTAAGATTTGATAATGAGTCCAAGAATCCACAATCTAATGTAACATGATAAGGCTCAACATGGGATCTCCTAGATTTGTGCATTTATTGAAATTCTAAAGCAGGAGAGTTCTTACTCTCAGTGCACTATCTTAGGATCTTAGTCTACTTAGTCAACATAAATTAAATTTAAGAACCTATTGCTTACCTCTGTGAATAAAGACAATTGTCCATATGCTTTCTATGTAAATTGCTCTCTTACAGCTTAAGATTATCTCAATAAACTAGTTCACAAATGCCTGAATTGCCTTTTTAAAATCCATACCGTTTTATCTACTATGTATCCTATGTATGTTTATAGACATATATACATTTCACATATTTATACACATACCTACTAGATATAACTGTTCCTCCTTTTAAGAAAAAAAGTTTAACTGAATCACTTCTTGTAACTAGTTTTCTTCAGGGCTGGAGACGTAGATCATGTGCTGGCCAGAGTGAAAAGTGAAGTCTCCATTGGCCTGCAGGTTATTCACTGAGCTTTGTAACAGACAGAGGACAGGATACACACTGAACCTAGAAGCGTTTCCATTTGGCAATAACATCAGTTTCGATCCAGAACAGTCTGCAGTACTGATTGACTTTTGGGATCTCTTTTACCACTATTGGTCTGTGTCATCTTTTATTTTAAAGTTCCCAGAAAGAAATTTAAAGGCAACAGTAGAACACCTGAAGCAAATCACCCTTGTGAGGTCTTTACAACACCATTACTTCCTTCATTTACAAAAAGCTCTTCAGAAAATCAGGAAGTGGTACAAGTTTCAGTACTTTTTGAAGCTATGCTATAAAGGACATTGATCCAGAAATTAGAAACACCAGCCTCTTGAATCACTAAATATTTGTGTGTCCTTGAATAAATCGTTAAACTGGTGCCTGCCTTATTTTCTTCATGTGAAGAAAGGATAATGATAATCTACTTCACAAGGTTGGTGAAAGTATTCAGTGAAATATATTGATATATATTGTATGACTTTGGGCAGTTATTTACCCTCTTTGTACCCCAACTTCCACAATTAAAAGATGTATAAATACTAGTGCCTAGTTCATAAGACTGTATGGAGATTTAAAATGATAACCACATAAAGAAAAATTAGAATGGTGTCCACTATATGGTTACCCCTGGAATGTCCATAATCACAATCAATGAAAAAGGAATTGGTAATGAGTGTATTATTAACAGGACAATGATGACATTGTTGTTATTAATATCAATAACATAAGCATACAGCCTAGTGTGCATTTGCATTCATATATAGTTGGTGATTTGTTATTAGTAATGCTTTTAATTCTTTCTTCCTAACGTTAGCACAGTATTAGGCACAAAGTAGAAACATTTGTTCCCAGTTCTTTCCCTGTTTCTTTTTTTGTCCTTGCTAATATAATAATCAAGTTGTGCTGGTTTTTGATGTATTCTCTTTGTCTCTTGAACAGGAATTTTCTTTTCCATTCTTACTGTTATGGCTTCATCTTAGGTCCTACGCATTTTCCCAGAAAACTGCAACAATAGCATTTTCACTGGTATTTTGGTGAATATTTGCCTTGGCATTTTTTTGGCTGTTGTGGAATGGATTTGGTACCCTTTCCACTTCCCCAGCAGCCGGAGAGATGGTGTTAAAGAACAGTCTAAGTACATCTTGTCCCCATCTGCTAACACATCACAGCAACATTATTCCATTTCTTTCTCATAACTATGGATCCTCTTAATATGTGTGCAGTAATTCTTATTCCCAACTAGTTAGTGATTCTTTCAGCTAACAGCGTGTTTCATGATGCACACACAGTCTGTTGTCACAGAGACTATATCAACTGAGCCCTCTGTTAATAGTGTGGACATACTTTATCTCCTAATGGTTGGTGCATTAGGGGCTTAATCTTCAGTGTGGTGATACTGAGGTGGTGGGAACTCTAAGAGGTGGAGCCCACTGCAAAGGTCATTGGAGACGCTGCACTTGAGAGGAATTGTGACATGTTATCACTCATTGTATATCATTATAATGCCCTTTGCTGTGAGGTCTCCACTAGAGTTGATCTGATGCTGGCACCATGCCCTTTGAACCACACAAATTGTGACTTAAACTTCTTTTCTTTATACATTACCACAGATCAGATATTTTTATAGCAGTGGGAAATGTACGAAAACAATCTAAAACTGAGGTTCTCCGTACTGTAAACTCCCTGACAGAATCTGATGTTCCAGAGATAGCATACAGAAGGCCATGAGACAACACATATTTAGCCTTTGATAAAAACTGTTATAAATGTTGTTTGGAAAAGTATTCTTGTCTTTATTTTTCTTTTGGAAATACAATGAGTAGCAAAGGCATGGGCCAATGGTAAATCTGTTGAGGCTTTGTTACAATGGTAATAACACATAACAGGAAACATCACTCAACAATCTCAAGTTTAAAGTGCCTCCCAGAGAAAGTACTACTGACAACATCAATTCCCCCCTGTGAGCATGTATTTATATAAGAATCATCTTTGCTATTTTCCATTTACAAATGATACACTTGAATGCATACAAACAATTATTTTTCAACTTCATATGTAAAAACAACCACCTAAATCAACACATCGAAAAATTTCAGAATTTCCACAGGCTTGTTTCTGTCAACATAAGCTAATTTTGACTATTCTTGAATTCATGAAAATGCAATCATAACAAGGTATATTGTTTTGTGTCTCTTTTTTTTAAATTTATTTTGAGACACTCTTATACATCGCAGGCTGATGTCAAACTGGTTAGGTGGCATAATAATGACCTTGAAGTTTTGATTTTTCTTCCTTAGAGTGCTGAGATTCCAGATTTCTAACATTATGCCTGGTTCATGAGGTACAAGGTATATGAACCCAAGACTTGGTACATGATGGGCAGATACTGTACCAAGTAAGTTATATCTACAGCCTCTTGTATCTAGTTTTTTTTTTAAACTAAATAGTTACTGTAACTACAGTTGTGTAACTTCATTCTTTAATATCTAGAAAGCTTCATTCACATTTGACAAAATAGTACAGTCTAAGTACATCTTGTCCCCATCTGCTAACACATCACAGCAACATTATACCATTTCTCTCTCATAACCATGGATCTTGTTCTTAATTAATAGGTTGAGCCTTGGAAAGTTACTGAACCTTGTTTTTTTCATATCTATTCCAATGGAATGTTCTAAGTATTATATCATTTAATTTAATATGTGTCTTAGAAACTTTTCTATTGTTGTGCTATGATACCATAATCAAGTTAACATATATAATAAAAGAGTTTATTTGAGTCTCATATTTGCAGAGAGTTAGAATCTATGACTCTCATGATAGACAGCATGGCAGCAGGTAGCAGGCATGGTGCTGGAGCAGGAGCTGAGAGCTCATATTTGATCCACAAGCAGGAGACAGAGAGAGCAAGTCAAAAATACTGTTTGACTGGATTGAAGCAGAAGAACAAATTCCCTCTTCTTTACCTTGCTGTATGCTCTAAATTATATTTTCTGTTTTTAAAATAAAAGTTAATTATGGGTGGGTATGGAGTGCCTTTAATCCCAGCCCTTAGAAGGCAGAGACAAGCAGATCTCTGAGTTCAAGGCCAGACTGGTCTACATAGTTAGCTCCAGGCCAGCCAGCGCCATGTAGAGAGACCCTGTCTGAAAAGTTTTTAAATGACATTTATTTTGGTGTGTGTGTGAAGGTTAGAGGACAACTTGCATGTGTTGGTTTTTTCCCTCCACCATGTGGATCCCAGGAAGTTGAATGTAGGTTTACAGGCTTGGTGGCAAGGGCCTTAACCCACTGAGCTATCTCTCTTGTCGATATTTTATGTTTGATCTTCCAGCTTTCATAGCAACTTGTTGCCAGCTAATATCTTACATTTTCTGAACCTAACATGCCTGAAGAGTTCCTTGCTAAGACAGACATCAATCAATTTTCAAAGGGTTGTATAATAAGAGAAGTTGGCCTCATTTTGCCAGATAGTTAACCATCTTTTGTCTTCTTTGAGTCAGAACAAACATGATCCATATTCTTCATATCACTGATTTAAACATGCGGGATCTAGGACAGCTTTAACCCGTGAAATTATTCTCATGGCTGTTATTATAGCCAATTTCTTATGTGTGCTTAAGTGTTTAAGATGTTCCTTTTCTATTGTGAAAACTGTGAAAAAATAATATATTAAATGAACACATCCACTAGAAACAGTTGTAAAAATAAAAATGGTAATTCTTTGCAGCAAACTGCCAACTGTTTGTGAAGAAATGAGAGTTGAATGAAAGCTCTTTTCCCCAGGTATGTGAAAGCACTAGCTGGTACCTGTGGCTCTCACTGTTCACACATTCCTCTCTTGTGGAATTCAAGCCAGAATCTCAATATCTCCCCTCCCCCTCTTTCCATACTTCTGTCTCAAGGCTTCCCAAGAATAAATAAACAACCTTGGAAGGAAGAAGGTAAGCAGAGCCTCTTCTTTACTCATCTTAGCATCTGTGCATTGCCCTGGGTTTCTCCAAATTGTGGGAATTCATCAAATGTGTCTGGACACAGGTTCCTCGCTCTTATTAAGGGCACTACAGTACAAAGGCATTTCTCTTATGTAAAGTCTAGGATCCAGAGCCTGCACTCCTGTTTCCAAGATGCCTATAGAAGCTCTGTTAACTCTTTCAGCTCAGAAACATATGATCCAGTATTATTTCTCAATGAGAAATTACCACTAGACAGGCTTGTTGGGAAATAAAGCTTACAATTGAAAATAAATTCTAGGTACAATTCACTTAAGATTTTATAACACAGTGGTGTTCAGATAGTGGATCATAGGAAGAGCAATGTGTGTTGACTAGTATGGTATGAATCTGAACTGCCCTGCTCAGGCTCAAATTTTGAGCAATTGTATCTTGAGTGGCGGACCTTTTTTTTTTTTCTTTTTCTTTCTTTCTTTCTTTCTTTTTTTTTTTTTTTGCAACCTTTAGGAAGATTGTAACTCTGCCCTTGTTCTGGTCAGCTTCTCTGCCTCCTGGTCTTCTATAGTATTAACTAACAGGCACCAATTTAGGATTGTAGCACCATAGACGGAGGCCACTCCACCAGATCTTTCAAACTCTCTGATTGCCAGTCTAAAATTACTTTGGATGGATGGGAAATATATTCAGGAAAACATAAACACTAGACCAAAGGAAGAAACAAAAAAAGGAGCTACTTAAGTTCCCAAATAAAAGCACAGAAAGGTATACTGATGCATTTACATCTCGAAGACCCTATAGAGCAATGATGTTCATATGCATCTATTCCCAATTAAATAGATCAATCTCTGCCTGTGTTTGCAGGACTTGAGTGGCACAAAGCAAACAAATTCCACTTGTTGTCTAATCAGACATGGAAAAGTAATAATTACCTAACATTTTCTTTTTTTGTTGTTAATATGAGAGTTTATTTTGATGAAATTATTCTTCTACACATAATTTTCAAAGGCAATATTTCTAAAGAATGATGGAAATAGTTAAAAATCAGAGTTCTTTTTTCACAAGGAGCAAAGCAGAAGAAATTATTCAAAGACCCGGCCCTGAAGATAATCTCACCTTGTTTCCTTCCTGATTGCCTTTTACATTTTTGTGAAAAGTAAGTTATTCATATACGTGGGAATCTGTTATGGACTTTGCTGTGCTGTTGTGACTGCTGAACTGGTGTGGGGGACTGTTACGTAGGGACACTCCACTCCAGAGGAGTGTGATGGAAGGGTTAGGGGACAGAGGGTCGGAGGGCAGAACTGGGAAGGGTGGAAAGAGGACACTATGATGGAGATGTAACCTGAAGCAATAAATAAATAAATTAAAAAAAAACTCACGCTAAAAAAAGATTCAGAAGAACATAGAGGAGGGTAATTTCTTAAAGAGAAGAAAGACATTGGAGAATAAAAATTGCCCCATTCCAAGACTTACAGACTGGCCTTCATGTGTGTAGCATTGACCTAAGGACCGAAAAATTAACTGAACCTAACATTTTCTTTTAAGATGGTTAACAAGGCCCCAAGTGATAAGCATACATTTATTGAGGTTATTTTACACACAAGACCCTGTACTAGATTATATGTGAACTTAGTCTACAGAGCAGTAATTCATGAAATTACTGCAAATGAAAAAACCACCTAACTGTGAACTTTTTAAAAGTCAAGTAAAGCTCATTTGGCTAAGCTAAAAGGTACTCTCCACACCCTGCCCTCCTAGCAAGATCTGACTAATGCTGAATCAATCTTTTCAAGCTTTTGACACTGCCCATCTATTTTAGGCATTATCAGATTATGAGTCACTTTACTTTTGCAATTGCTTCTGCAAATTCCACTCTGTTTTATATAAAGAATAGACTCTTTAAAATCACGAGGCTGAGACCGTTCATTGCACTGTATTCCTTTGTCCTTTCTGTTTCTGACTCATTTGACAGTGAAGGTTTTGGACACCTTCTGAGAGTAATGTTTTTAAATGCATGGACCCAAACACTTTACAGTAATTCCTAATACCGAAAGAACAAGAAAAAGAAAAAAATATATATATCCTGTCAGAAGTCAGACTAAGTTATTACCTGTTGTAGCTTTGCTTTGTAGGGTGATGAGAACAATTTGGATCTTTATTTGGGGTGATTTTTAGCTGTACTTAGATCCATCTTACAAAACTCTTTTGAGCTACATGTTTATGATTTATTTACTTTACAGTTTAAAGGTTCAAAAATTAGTAAAGAATCGAAAGATTACAAATGAAATCTTCTACATTGAAATGTATTCTAAAGCTGGATGTGGTGGTGCACACCTTTAATCATAGCACTGGGGAGGCAGAGGCAGGTGGGTCTCTGAGTTTGAGGCTAGCCTGATCTGAAGAGTGAGTTCCAGGACAGAGAGGGATACACAGAGAAACTTAATCTTGGAAAAAAAACAAAGGAAGGAAGGAAGGGAGGGAGGGAGGGAGGAAGGGAGGGAAGGAGGAAGGAAGGAAGGAAGGAAGGAAGACTTTTCTTGCCACAGCCTGGTAAAGGATCTCCTCCAGATATTAAGACCCTAAATTAAGAACCCAGGTAAAAAAGGTAAGATAAGATAGGCAGAAAGGTATGAGACAGGATCTCTTTGCTTCTGTGAACTAATAATCTGACCGACCACAGAACAGTGATGTACTTGCTATGTGTCAGTAAGTATATGGCACTTCTTTTTTTTTAAATGTAAACTCTTTTTTTTACTTTATTTTTTATTTCTTCAAGTTACATCTCAATCTCAATCCCCTCCCTACTACCCCCTCCAGTACCATCCTCCCACCCTCTTCCGCCTCCACCCATCCATCCCCTTCCTTTTGTTTTTTTTTTAAGTTTAAGGTATATCTTTCCCCCCCAACAGCTCCCTCTTTCAGTCCAACAAATGGCTCTTTCTCTTATAATAATAAATACAATACAAAACAACAGAGGTAATTAGGCCACAATTATGAGAGTTATATGGCTTAGCATACATTCCCAATGTCCAGTCCATATGTATTTGGCACCTGACTTTAAGTTCTACTATCTAACCATCTCCATGAGTTTAAAGTTCTATATCTAACTCAGCTTTCATATAACTTGCATCACAATTTTAAAAACATCTTCTTAGATCCAGAACACTCTCTTGATTCCTAAACAATTCAAAGTTTAATTATAAGACTCTAGCTATCTATTCTTCAACCACCTCAGAGACCTGAGAGGGATAAATATATCTGATTATATAGGAAATGCAGGGCCTGCAGCTTCCAAAACTAAGAAATAACATACCAGTGGCTGCCTGGACAGTTCCCATTTTCTCTCCATACGTTACAGCATCAATCTTCAGTCATTTGGCCCCATTTCTCTGACAGACATTGATTGTAGAGTAGGAATTATGAAGGACTTGCCTACCCTGTCTTGGCAGAGCTAGGTTGTCGACTTACCTGCTTCCAGATTTTGTCCTTTTTGACAGCATTCTGTCTACAGTTGGAGCAAGGGGTTTTTCCTGCCAAGAGATAGGCTTGCAACTAATTCAATCATCTCCCACTGGAGATTCTTCGATGCTCATCTTCTACTTGGAGGAGAATAGGGGGTGCTGTCAGGAGTTGATATGTCTTGATATAAAAAAATCTAAAGTTACGAAAACATCTTTGAATGCCATATTCTGCAGATCTCTTGAGGTTTTTGAAGAGGCCCTATCTATCTCTTCTATTAGGGTAAGCAGATGTTGCTTGTCTCTTAGCAGCTTTATTTCTGATTAGCTTAGAAAATAACTATAATAGGCTGTCATAGTACCTAACAGAATGACTGGCTTGCATAACTATTAGTTTGCATTTCTTAATTATCCTAAACAGCTTATGACAATTAGTAGCAAAAGGCCGAAACTTCACATTTCATTTTTTTTCTTTACCCCCTAACCCTTCCATCCCACCACTTCTCTGGAGTGGAGTGTCCCTATATAACAGTCCCTCACCCCAGTTCAGAGGTCATATGAAGGCCAAGAGCCTCCTCATTCATTGGGGGTCTATGAGGCAGTACCACCAGTGAAAAGTGTCTCATTGTCCGGGAGAGAGAACTAAAAAACAAACAAACAAATAAACAGACAAACAGATAAAAAAGAATAAAAAAATAAAAAATAAAAAAAATAAACTTTCTCCTTAAAGAACAAATTGAGAGGAAAGTCAAAAAAGAACAGTGAGAATAAATACTTGAGAGCTAGAATGTTAAAGAAGAATTAGAAGAATGTGGAATCTATGTTGTAAGTGGAATGAAATGAAGTCTTTAGGTGAGTCTTTTGGTAGTACAAACAGCAAAACTCTGGAGAGGCATTATATCTACTTGACCACAGTGACGGAGGCCCATCAGTAAGTAAGAAATAGATGACTAACTATTTCTGGGTATAAAAACGGAAGAACACTTACTTGGTTTCTTATTAATAGAATACTACTCCAGAATTTGATTTGATTTTCTTTAAGAAAACCAGAAGTCCAGTGAGCTGGTTCCAGAAGTAAAGGCGCTTGCCCCCAAGCCTGGTAACCTGAATTTAACCCTAGGAACCCATATAGAGGGAAGAAAGGACTTACCTCTGCAAATTATACTCTGGCTTCCATATGTGCAACACACACACACACACACACACACACACACACACACACACACTGTAAAAATAGTAAGAAAGTACTATTTTATGAGTTATAACAAAAACTTTTAAATGTTCATCACTTAAATGTGTTGTGTAATGTTTGCTGGCTAATGGCTTTTAGTAGAATTGTTAAGTTACTTTTATATTGTGGGTGGTATACAGTAGACTGTAATTTATCAAAAACTGAAAATTCTTTAGCTATTACAAATCAAGTAAATCTGGGGCAAAAGGACAATAATATGTATTCCTATTTGGGTCAGAAACAGGCCTCAAAGTTTTCAACTGGAGTATTTCCAAGTGTACTGTTTGTCTAAGTGCTATCCCTTCAGGCACCGTTCCTTTGAACACACAGAAAGCTTTGGACTGGAAGGAGGATGAGACACTAAGAGAAAACATCAGACTTTAATAATCATTGAATAACATGATGATTCATCTTTCTTTATTCAACAGTTTGAAAGTTTGATAATGAAAAGGGACCATGGAAAAAGCCATTTGAATGCACGGATGAAGATAATGGAGAAGCTTCCAAATTTCCCTGTCAGTTCTTTATCCCACTTGTCTAACGTGGAGGTCACACTGAGTTGTAAGCCAGGGAATGTCATTTTCACAGTGAGAAACATAGTGGAGATGGCAAATTTCAGGAAGTTAACTTGTTTGTGTGTATGCTTTCCTTAGTGCTTAAAAGCCAATCTGTTTTGTCATCATGACTACCAGTCAAGGCACGCCTTATAATTTCTAGAAGGCATACTATCCAGACGATGTGCTTGTCAGTAAAACATCTTCTTTTCTGAAGAGCAATGCTAAGCCTCCTTTATTATGAAGTAGAAGTCAGTAAAGTTTCACATTTGCTAGGAAAATCTTCTAAGAAGTGGTGTTTTGGTCCTGTTTACTGTTGAGCTAATATTTTTGTCATTAACCCAGAAAATAGAAGTTTCTAGGTTCATAGTTTAATTTTACATCTTCCTCACTAATCCCATCACTCCTTTTCTTCTTTATTGTCATTTTCAGGGTCTCTTAAAATGCAGGAGTTCTTTACTATGATGTTAAAGACCTTGGTCATAAATCATACATAGAGAGTACTATCATCTCATTACTCATTTTTAACATGGAATACATTTCAGCATTTTAATAGTCACCACAAGATTTTCATAGCCCACTTAGTTTGCCCTTAACTCGAAACTAGAGAGCTCTCTCTGAGCAATGATGAAAGGAATGTACCTTCTATCTGGTGTCCAAATGTAACTACGTGAAATTGTTCTGCCTCATCTCATCTGAACGTCACAGTAAAAAGCCTTTTGCAATTTACAGTCTGCTTTCAGAAAAGAACTCTTTTCAAATTCCAACCCTGAAAAGGGCCAAAGGATAGAGCTTGGAATTCTATTTTAAAGGCCTGTGTGTGTATTTAAGCACATGTACACTCATAAATGATAATTAGTCATAACCTTTTGAGATAATAATAAATTAAGCCTTTCCTTCACATGTGTTATATGTTTCCCTAAATGTATCATTTCTCTACTCAACTTTTTTATGATATATTTTTTTCTAAGAACAAATTTAAAAACTGGTCCAATGTAGTGATATTTCCTTTATGTGTTTAGATGTTTGCATATACTTAGAAAGTTGTTCCCTGTACTGTAATCATTAGAATATTATCTGCTCACGTTTTTCCTAGATTTTTTGCAATTTTTATTTCTTACACTTAAAATTTATGATACGTGGCATATATTCTGGTTTATCTTATGAAATATGGTCTTGGTTTTATAAAAAGTAATGGCCAATTCTGTCATGAACTATAATTTGGGATATTAATCAACTATATACATATATATACTTAGAAATGTATCTGAAGGGCTGGAGAGATGACTCAGTGGTTAAGACTACTGGCTACTCTGGGAGAGGACTTACATGGCAGACAGCTCAGGACCATCTGCAATTCTAGTTCCATGGGATCAGGAACCCTCCTCTGACACCTGCAGGAACCAGCAGACACACACACACACACACACACACACACACACACACACACACACACACACACACACAGAGGCAAAACATTCATATACATATTATAAAATAGAATATAAAATTTTAAAAATTAATGTGTTTGAAAATGGATCAAAAGGTAATAGAATATGTTCATTTTTTGTAATGTATTGAGTCATTAAAAACATACACATGTTCAAGAGTACTTTCACTTGTGATCATATTTTCTATGGAAGTTGAAATAAATATAAAGCATTTTCAGTAAGATGCGTTTTATGCCATTATTTATAAGATTTTATAATGAAAACACCAAAATACTTAGTAATGATAGAATAAATGAATAATTTAGAGTGTATCTATGTGCTATGAAACAATGTTGCCATTAAAATAATGTTTTCATAAGGGTGTTAGAGACAAGATAGAGACATTTTTGATATTGATACATGAAAATGATCAGAGTGATACATATATTATAATCATGTTTCTATAAGTTCACATACAAGTACCAAAATATAACAACATGGAATAATGGGCAATCTTTATTTTTCTGCTCTGTGCTTTTCTTTGTGTCCCTACTTTCTGCAATTAAGATATATTTTTTGTAATCAATAAATTTGGGGGGCTGGAGAGATGGCTCAGTGGTTAAGAGCACTGGCTGCTCTTCCAGAGGACCCAGGTTCAATTCCCAGCACTCACATGGGCGCACACAACTGTCTGTTAACTCCTGTTTAAGGGAATCTGACACCCTCACACAGACACACATCTAGTCAAAACACCAATGTGCATAAAATGTAAATAAGTAAATTATATATAAAAAGAAATTTCTTGATTTATTTGCCAACTGATGAGTTTACTGGGGTTACTTACAGGAGTATGGGGGAGGGGTTACTTAATGGAGCATAGGTCTCTCAGAAGCAGTTTCATTACCCAAAACTCAACCAGAGATATTTTTAAGTAAATAAAATTCATGATATTCACATGGTAGCAGGGAATAACCCAAGTGAAATAGGACACAAAATCTTTACTGCTGGAGGGGTCCCCCTAACTCTTTCCCATGGACCTTCTCAGCCTTCCCTCCAGCTCATCTCTATTCCTTTGTTTCAGCCCCCTGACCTGCTGAAACACTTTCTAACTGGGACTCCAGGTAGCCACACTGGGCCAGGATACAGAGAATTGCCTCACTCAACCTACATCAGAAAATGTTCTTCTAGTCTTAGGAACTAACACAGAGACTCACATCTGGAAAATGTGCAGAGAATGAGAGACTTTGGAGCACTCAGTACTAATAAGGTTTCTTCATCAAACTCTTTCCCGCAATGATGAGGTATTAGAAAACTTAAAAAAACCACATACTTATTAAAAACGGTATTGTCTGAATACCTTTGAAGATAGAAATCTGTTAACTGTTTCTGCAAACTGTTTTTGTTTGTGCTAGATTACCTTATCAGTGCTTGATGGTCTCTGATTATTGTGAATTCTCTCTTTTCCTTTTCTGTTATCTGTAATAAAATGACATATCTAGATTGGGAAATTTTTTCAAGAAATATTCTTATTCATGTGTGTTGAGGAAGATGTAATAACAGTCTGGGACCACCATTGTCCTGTCATATATCCTATATGGTGAGGGGCTCTTAGATTTGGAAGCCCCTTCCTTCCCTGTGCCCTCAACCTTGATGCTGCTAGAAGTATTTATTAGGGGACTGCAAACAAAACTCTATTAGGCTTAGTCCATCAGCTCAATATGCATATTTCTGTACTGTTCATTGCTCCTACTCTCAGCTTGTGTTTCAGTTCACAGCTCATTCCTTTTTGATTTGAGTATGCTTCTTGAAATTGTCTCTGTAGTTCTTGTGATCCCAGAAATGCACAAAACTAGATTTTATTAATGATCATACTGTTTTCATAGAGAAACTACTCAAAGTATTCATGTTTACTAGATCATACAGCTTTCAGAACTGGGGGAAAGAAACGTCCAGTCTTTATAAATTATCAAGTTTTCTATTCCATTGCAGCAGCACAGAGTCAGACAATTTATTTAACTAGTAAAACTAATGACTGGTCAATATCTACTTCATTTTTTCACTTTTAAAACATACTGTTATTAGCCCACCCCTATCACACAATTACATAATTATAACTTTGTTACTACATATTTGTCTTTCTATGATTTATCTTCTCTACTGATAAATCCCAAAACTGATATAAATCATGCGACTTCCCATGTTAGTGAGCTTTTTAGTTTTGTGAGATAGAGACAACTTAGAATGTGGAAACACTTGTTTGTGCTCATGGTTTTAGAATTTTTGGTACATGGTCATTTGGCCCTTTTGTGGGTTGTGAAAAGGCAGTATATGCTAGCATGGAGTAAGTACTGTAGACAAGTTGTTCATTTCCCAGTGTCTGGAAAGCAAACAGAGAGGGGATAGGGAACAGGATCTTTATTATTTTCTTTAAAGGAAAGCCTACAAGTGACCTAGCTTTCTCCAACTATGCCTCACCTTCTAAAAGTTTCACAACCTCTCAGTAATACCTGAGGCTGATGGCCAAACCTTTAAAACATGGGCCTTTAGGATAGATATGCCACATTCAACCCACTTCTTTGGCTACCCCACAGCAGGATGGAAGGAGACAATGATTATTACTTTGCTACAGGGATCATCTATTCTTCAGGTACCAGAAGAACAATTAACCAATATACTAGAATAATTTGCAGAAAGTTCATCACTTGGGCCTGGCAACTGTCAGTTCACTTCCTGCATCACATATAACCACTGAAACTGAGGAGTTGAAATTATATATACTGACAGAAACTCACTGAAAAGCAATGAAATACAGCTCTTCATCTGAGTATAGTCAAACTCAGAAACATAATAAATAATGGTTCACATTATTTGGTCCGTTTTCCTGGACCAAACACTTCGTTTGGCCTCCACCTTTTAAAAATTTTAAATTAAAAAATATTTTGCTATTATAATTTTAATTCATTGTGTAGATGTACCACAGTTTTTTAATCCATTCTTCGGTTGAGGGACATCTGGGTTGTTTCTAGTTTCTAGGCTGCTATGAACATAGATGAGGAAACTTCCTTGTGATTCGGTGAGGAGTCATTTGGATGTATACCCAGAAGTGGTATGGCTGGGTCCCAAGGCACAGCTATTCCAAGTTTTCTAAGATATCGCCAGATTGACCTCCATAGTGGTTGCACAAGCCTGCACTCCCACCAGCAGTGGAGGAGGGTTCCCCTTTCTCCACACCCTCACCAACATGTGCTGTCATTTGAGCTTTTGATCTTTTTTTTTTCCTTTATTTTTTATTTCTTCAAGTTACATCTCAATTGCAGTCCCCTCCCTATTCCCCCTCCAGTCCCACTCTCCCACCCTCAACCCCCCATCCTCTTCCCTTTTTTTTCTTTTAAGTTTAAGGTATATCTTATTTCCCCCTACAGTTTCCCCTTTCAGTCCAACAAATGGCAATTTATCTTATAATAATAAATACAATACAAAACAACAGAGGTAATTAGGCCACAGTTATGAGGGTTTTATGGCTTAGTGTACATTCCCAATGTCCAGTCCATATGTATTTGGTACTTGACTTTAACATTCTACTATCTAAACATCTCCATGAGTTTAAAGTTCTATATCTGACTCGACATTCATACTAACTTGCAACACAATTTTAAAAGTATCTTCTTAGATCTATAACACTCTCTTGACTCCTAAACAACTCAAAATTTAATTATGAGACTCTAGCTATCTGTTCTTCAACCACCTCAGAGACCTGAGAGGGATAAATATATCTGATTTTATAGGAAGTACAGGGCCCGCAACTTCCAAAACTAAGAAATGACATACCAGTGGCTGCCTGGACAGTTCCCATTTTCTCTCCATACCTTACAGCATCAATCTTCAGTCGTTTGGCCCCGTTTCTCTGACAGACATTGATTGTAGAGCAGGGGTTAGAAGGACTTGCCTACGCTGTCTTGGCAAAGCTAGGCTGTCGACTTACCTGCTTCCAGGTTTTGTCCCTTTTGGACAGCAGTCTGTCTGCAGTTGGAGCAAGAGGGTTTTCCTACCAAGAGATAGGCTTGCAACTAATTCAATCATCTCCCACTGGAGATTCTTCGATGCTCATCTTCTACTTGGAGGAGAATAGGGGGTGCTGTCAGGAGTTGATATGTCTTGATATAAAAAAATCTAAAGTTACGAAAACATCTTTGAATGCCATATTCTGCAGATCTCTTGAGGTTTTTGGAGACGCCCTATCTATCTCTTATATTAGGGTAAGCAGATGTTGCTTGTCTCGTTGAGCTTTTGATCTTAGCCATTCTGACAGGTGTGAGATGGAATCTCAGAGTCGTCTTGAGTTGCATTTCTCTGATGATTATGGTTGTTGAGCATTTGTTCAAGTGTCTCTCAGCCTTTAGGAATACTACTCAGCCATCAGAAACAATGAAATTATGCAACTTGCAGCCAAATGGATGGAACAAGAGACGCTCATCCTGAGTGAGCTAACCCAGACTCAGAAGGATGCACATGGCATCTACTCACTTATATTCAGATTTTAACTAGATAGTACAGGATATCTATAGTACAGCCAATGCACCAAAGGGAGCATGAACATAGACTTTTTCTTTTTCTCCCTGTCAAGGAGACTCTTTCCCCTAGTGGTGCTGCCTTGTAGGCCCCCAGTGTATGAGGAGGCTCTTGGCCCTCATATGACTGCTGAACTGGGGCGGGGGACCGTTAGGTAGGAACACTCCACTCCAGAGGAGTGGGAAGGAAGGGATAAGGGGTAGAGGGTGGGAGGGCGGGACTGGGAGGGGTGGAAAGAGGACAGTATGATGGAGATGTAACCTGAAGCAATAAATAAATTAAAAAAAATAATTTTAATTCAGCATTTCTCCTTCCCTCTCTTACTAAATATAACCTCTTCACTGTGTATAGCACCTGTATGTATGACTTTAGGGTTGACTGTTTGTAACTGGACAACCAGTTGGTATCCTTTTTCTTGGGGAAGGCCACGTTTCTCATTCCCAGCTTTCCTCAGTTTTCTATAGATCTTAGTGAGGTGTTGAGCCTCTACCTCTTAAACAATTTATAATTCACCTTCTCCTGAAATTCTATTTTGTTTTGTTTTCGATACAAGATGTTGCTATATAACCTTGGTTGGACTGGAAATTGGTATGTAGACCAGTCAGGTGTCATATGGAAATCTACCTGCCTTTGCCTCCTGAGTGTGGGGATTAAATACATGTACCACCACACCAACCTTCCCTGAATTCTTTCATACTTATTAATAGATGTTGATTTAGTAATGTTGAAGTGAATGAAATGGAAGCAAACACTAATCATATGTAATTACCAGTTTAAAAATTGATCATACTTTTTCTTATCATCTATAGTTCAAACCACGTATCCATATTGAATATTCTGCTTCTTTACTATACTATATTCAAAGCCAGTCTTTTAGATCAATGGTTGTTAATCATGTTTTCTAAACAGAAGCATTCTCATCCACCCTCCCACCAGCCAAACCTACAATAGTAAACACACACACACACACACACAGACACACACACACACACACACGCACGCACGCATGCATGCATGCACACACACATGCACACACACACACACACACACACACACACACACACACACACACACACACACACACACACGGGACAGGGGGAGAGCAAGAGAGACAGACAGACATGTTTTTCTAATTAGAGCATGAATAAAAGGGCTGCTTAGCCTCACCCTTGTTCTCTCAAGATCTTCAGAAGCATTGCACTTAAAAGACTAGCTTCAAATTTATTACCACCTTTAACTACAATGTGATATGCTTAAGGTCGGGGGCCTCCAATATTTAGTATACTCATTCAGGACATACATGTTAAATATTACAGTTACATCCTAATTTAATTCTCTTTCATTTTAATACCACATATTTTGCTTGAGTAAACTCATCTATTTCTAGTTTCAAATGCCACCAATAGCCTGTCATTCTGGTATTATATATAGTCCAGATCTCTACTAAAAATTACAAATTCTAATAGCTCTATGGCTATTTCCACTTGCATGAAACAAAGGACAGTAGACCTATCAAACTTCTACCATAAACTGAGGCTGTTTAGGACCTTCTAAGTCTTGTCCAGTTTTTTGTTTGTTTGTTTGTCTGTTTTGTTTTTTGTTTTTCTTTTTGGTCAAAATAGTCATTGACATCACATAGCTAGAATTCCAGGATGAGAGTTCTCTTCGGTAACAACCTTCACACTTACCACAAATGTACTAAATTATAAAATTCTGACAATTTTATATACTAAGTATTTCAAGTGGGTTTTTCCACTCAACTTCTCCAACCCTTGCCTTCATTCTTGCTTTATCTTAATCTCCTACTTACTTGGGAAAATTTAGTAAAAATTTCATTTAATCATTCTATTCTGCTTCCCGTATTCAACCTTATATGAGAATGGTCTGGAAGATCACTGTCACTTACATGACAAAATACAGACTTCTTATTACCCAATATTCTCCACAATGTGATTTCTACCTCACACTTCTTGGTTTAAAAACACTGAACTGTTTGAAATTCCTCATATATACCAATGTTATTTCTCACTCTGAATTTAAGCTCAGTGCAGTAACTTCTATCTGACACAGTCACTTTCCTTTCACTCATGCTGTGTATTAATCTACTCTGTCCTTTAGGGTGCCCCACTGGTGCTGCCTTACATGCTTCTGTGCTGAGATTTTATAATATATTCTGTGTAACTCAGTAATGTCATATAATAATGTAGAGACAATTTGTGTGTTGGTCTTTCCTGAGAGATTAAATTCTTGAGGAAAAAGAAACTGATGGTGCTGAAATGTTTCTAGAAGGAAGGAGGAGGGGAAAGAAAGAAAATAGGGAGAGAGGGAGGGAAGGAAGTAGGCAAGTGTTCTCTGAGTGTTTAAGAAATAGCAGTCTTGGGCTGGAGAGATGGCTCAGTGATTAAGAGCACTGGCTGCTCTTCCAGAGGTCATGAGTTCAATTCCCAGCAACCACATGGTGGCTCACAACCATCCATAATGAAATCTGGTGCCCTCTTCTGGCCGGCAGATATACCTGCAGACAGAACACTGTATACATAATAAATCTTTAAAAAAAAAAAAAAAGAAATAGCAATCTAATTTTACCTACTAGAATGTAAGGAGATACATTAATATCTAATTTTCATAGTCTTAATAACATCCTTAATCATCAGAGAAATGCAACTCAAGATGACTCTGAGATTCCATCTTACACCTGTCAGAATGGCTAAGATCAAAAGCTCAAATGACAGCACATGCTGGCGAGGTTGTGGAGAAAGGGGAACACTCCTCCATTGCTGGTGGGAGTGCAAACTTGTGCAACCACTGTGGAAATCAGTCTGGCGATATCTTAGAAAACTTGGAATAATTCTACCCTAAGACCTAGCCATACTACTTCTGGGCATACATCCAGAATATTCCTCACCAAACTACAAGGACATCTCCTCAACAATGTTCATAACAATTTTATTTGTAATAACTAGAAACTGGAAACAACCCAGATGTCCTTCAACCAAAGAATACATAAAAAAAACCTGTGGTACATTTACACAATGGAATACTACTCAGCTATCAGAAACAAGGAAATCATGCAATTTGCTGCCAAATGGATGGAATTAGAAAAGCTCATCCTGAGTGAGCTTACACAGACCCAGAAAGATGCACATGACATCTACTCACTTGTAACTGGATTTTAGCCATATAGTACAGGATAACTATTGTAAAATCAACAGACTGAAAGGAACAGGAACATGGATTTTGTTACTTGTTATTGGGACACTTTGCTCTAGTGGAGCTGCCCCCAGTGTAAGAGGAAGTTCTTAGCCCTCATATGACTGATGAACTGAGAGGGGCTGAGATGTGGCGGCACCCCACACCGGAGGAATAGGATAGGTGGGAGAGGAGGTAGAGGGTGGGAGAGTGGGACCGAGAAGGGTGGAGGGAGGGGGCTGTGATACAGATATAACTTGAAGTAATAAATGTAATTAAAAATATCTGAAGTTTTGCTATGAGAAATCTTAACTTCGGAGGAAAATTATATGCTATAGAATGGCTTTGCTGTGACTGCTAATGACTTTTAGATGGTTGATAAAAGCAAGTTTTATAACTAGAAACTATACTGTCTAAAACAAAATGTTTCTAGCTTCTCCCAAGAGAGATTAATATTAAATGTCAAGTTCTTGAGAAAGTCTTAAACTGTAGTTTGAAAAGCAGAATGATTGAATGTTTGGTGATTATTAAAAAGTACAAACTTCCTTTCCTTCTTCAGATGATTTTAAAGCCTTCAAAATCTGGAAGTTTCAACTGGCAAGCTCCTAACTACCCAGAGTTCAAGACCCTCAACTGGGAAATACTTAGAGTTTATAGTAATACTGGGGAAAAGGAGAAAAGAACCAAATGTAAATTTCATTTTAAAAGGTGATTAGGGTGATGGGGAACGTGTTAAAAATCCAGAGCAATAAACCTGAATACAGTTCAAAAAATATTTATTGAACATATGTTATTCTGGTCTCTCCAGGAAGTTCATGAGGAAATAAAACATAGCCCTTGCTTTTAAGGAGCTCCTAATCTACTGCACAAGGCCTTGGCAGAAACCATGTCAGACATCTATAGCAGTCAGTATCTTCCAAACTTGTGTTATAGAAACTAAACTTAAAAGCCAACAGAGAATTTGAGATCAAACATTTTACCTCTCACTGGAAACATTGTAAACAGTGTTTTAGGTAATCCCTAAAGACACACTGAACTAAGGAATCTATAATTCTGTTTCAGTGAAATTAAAGAAATTCATTGTGCTGCTGATGGTGATGGTGGGGACTGGGGTAATTCCAACAATACTGATTTAATGATTGCTTGTACCTAGCACACTGCAAAGCAAAGGCCAGCCACCATGTTCCTCAAATGATATATTCAATGATTTATTTGATTGTCACATACGTTTGAGATGGCAAATGTTTTTATGATCTTCATTTTACAATCATGGAAGTCTTGAAGAAGTTAAATAGCTTATCTAAGACCCCTACTTTTTTATTGGCATTTTGGGGTACCTAGACACAGGGCTTCATGAATTATAGCCAGTCTAAGCAATCTTATTACTAGCTACACACTTATCTTTATATTGTTTTAAGATTATGGGTCACTTATTAAAACAAACAAACAAAAAACTGTTATAGTAGCAATAAAGGTCTAGTCAGGGAAACTGGTAAAGAGAATAAAATCTCTGTCCTGGATAGAGATGGAACATCAGTTAGGCAGGGCCACCTCTAGGAAGGTGGGATCACCTTAGTCTATGCTTACGAGATAGGTGGAATAATTAGTCCTTTAAAGTGATACTACACTTTTCCTTCCCAAAATTCCTGCCCTCTCCTCACCACAGTAACTTATTGGTTCACAGCCAAGCAGCTTCTTAAGTTGGCTTGCTTTAACTGTGACTTTACGCTTTTTCTTTTTAAAAAATCTGGTTTGGGAGAAAGATGTCTGGAGAAGTCTGGAAGGTACTCACAGGCACATGTTGGTTTGGGGTTAACTTAGAGTAGCTAATTGAGAGTCTGCCCAGCTAAGGGCTAAGCGTTAAAATATAAAAAAAAAAAAATCTGGTTTGGGCCCCAAACAGGTTTACTATGACCCAACTCAGCAGGAAGTCATTTTAAGAGAGCGATGTCCCATGCCAAGAGGGTGGGGAGGGTGTTTCTCCCCCCCCCTTTTTGGTTATTTGATGG
>CAJQZJ010026939.1:0-16245 GCA_907164525.1 Lophiomys imhausi
AAAAAAAAACACTCTAGATAATCGATTCCATTATAGCACTTCCTCAGAGGGGTTTGGTTGATCCTCCTCTCCTAATTTCGCTCTGTCACCAAACCTTCTTGTCCTTTCCATTCTATTATCTTCTTCTTTCCTCTCATTTAAGACCTCAGTTTTCTCTCAAATGTTCCCCTTTTCAGTTTGACTACCTATTTCCACATCTACACACACACACACACACACACACACACACACACTCACACACACACACACACACACACACACATTTCAGATAGACATATATTAGCAAGTGTGATATTTGTTTTTCTGAGTCTGCATCATCTCACTTAATTAATAATTCCAAATGTACCATGGGTTTTTTTTTTATGATGTTTTAAGCATTTTTCACAGGGGCAGGGGAGGGGATGAGCTTTTGTTTATTTTTTTACTGTTTATTTATTATTTCAGTTTACATCTCCATCACAGTCTCCTCCCTCCACCCCTCCTGGACCCACCCTCTCACCCTCCCACCCTCTCGCCTTTCTCCCACCTATCCTACTCATCCAGTGTGGGGGGGCTCTGCATATCACCCCTCTTCAGTTCAGCAGTCATATGAGAGCTAAGAGCTTCCTCTTGCACTGGGAGCCTACAAGGCAGCACCCCTAGGGCAAAGTGTCCCACTAACAGGTAACAAAATCTATGTTCCTGTTCCCTTTGGGTCTGTTGGTTGTAGGATAATTATTCTGTGCTATATGGCTAAAATCCAGTTATAAGTGAATAGATGCCATGGGCATCTTTCTGAGTCTGGGTTAGCTCACTCAGGATGAGCTTTCCTAGTTCCATCCATTTGGCTGCAAATTGCATTGTTTCCTTGTTTCTGATAGCTGAGTAGTATTCCATTGTGTAAATGTACTACAGTTTTTTTATATCCAATCCTCAGTTTAGGGACATCTAGGTTGTTTCCCACCATGATTTTTAACCATTCATCTGTTGTTGGGGTTCTACACTGGTTTCATTTCTTAGCTATATTGACTAGTGCAGCAAAAAACATGGATGTGCAACTGTCCCTCTTGTAAGACTTCGAGTCCTTTAGGTGAATAGCAAGATGTAGTAGTTCCATTTTCACTTTCTTGAGAAACCGCAACTGATTTCCATAGTGTCTACATCTGTTTTAGCTCCATTAGTCCTCTTTATTCCCTTACACAATTTTGACTCTACTTGCACATATATAAGAAATCTAGGAAACATAAATAGGAGAAAAATTGGAATATTTGGCCTTCTGAGACAGCCAATAGACTTAACATGGTTACCTCCTCCTGCTATCATTCCCTGGCAAATGACCCAAGTTCATTATTCTTTATGCCTGAAAAAAAAAACTTCTGTCTTTATCTGTTATTTATCTGTTCTTTCAGTTGATCAGCACCTAGGTTCATTTCTTAACTTAGCTATTATGAATAGTGATTTCTATATTTTTCTGAGCTAGCATAGTTCCCAAACATATAAGTTATTGGGTATTTATATTTTTATTGGGAATTTATATTTATATATATTTATATACATACATATGTGTAATATTTATAGACAGAATAAATATGTGAGAAAGCATCATAGAGTAAAATTGATATATATATATATATATGCTCTCTTTATAGTATATGTATTCTACATACAGATAAATAAAAAGCCAAAGGTCCACAGAAAATTTTGGAAAAAAGTCCTAGTAATGACATCTTGAACATAAACTTTGCGCCTTTTTGTATCTTTTAATCTACATCACTCATTTTTCAACTTTTTTGTTAATGACTCTAGAACAGGCATATTCTCAGATTAATGGATGACTAACTGAAAGATTTCATAGCCCAATGCAAGGTAGAGTTCCATTAACTTCACATGGTCAATAATTTCCCTAGGTAATACTCTCTTTTGAGATTTTATTACTAATAAAATCCATGTTTTAATGTTCACAAAAAGTAAACATCATTGAAATATACTCATTCTTAAAATTATACTTTCTCTTGCCCACTGTTGTGTCTTTCATTCCTCAAATATTACCATACTTTATCTATGATAGTCTCATGCAGCCTATGCTGTCTTCAAACTCGCTATGTAGCCAAGAATGACCTTGAATTATTTTGCCTTTCTCTCCCAAGGGCTGAAATTACAGTTGTGTCACATGACATCCAGCTATCGATATTTTAATGCATTTCTTTAAAGCTTAAATTTGTTTCCTTTTTTTACATAGTAAAAGACCTACACCTAGCAACAAATATTGATTTTTTTCAACAGATGCATCTGTACAATTCTTCTAATTAAACAGTGGAGCATGGGATTCAGAAATGTAGTATCTATAAATAAATGGTTTAGACCAACTACATAGTTGTATGTCTTGGGTCTAGGGTGCCAAAATGCCAAAACACTGCCAGCTGCATAAACAATAAGAGAAAAACCAAACCAACTTACAATCAATTGGGAAAAATAGTACAGGCTTCTTTTGTTGCTAGATTGTTTAATGAATTGACTGATACAGACTGAATTTAAGACCATCTTTCCTGTAGAGCTTTTTTGACCCAGAGAAACCTTCTACAGACTATTACTGGACTTTTAGTTCAATTTATCAACCCATTTGAACTCATTATTTTAATGTTTCTAATTCTTATGTCTATTTTGAACACAAAATTTGAAACTGGCTTTTCCATTTTCGAAAACATGCTGCAATGGATTTTCACTTTTACTCAGAATGGAAGGAATGGTGTTAAATGATCAAATAATAGTGAAAATTCACTTAAACATATATATATATATATATATATATATATATATATACATGCATATGCATATATATAACCTCAGGTAAAGCACCAGTGACCTAAAATCTGTATGGTATACAATTTCCTGCAAGTAGTAAATAAAAAGTATATAGCGTTTATCCCATCTTAATTTTGTTTAATAATACAATAATAGAAAGAACACAGAAGGGAATGAGCTAGAAATCATAAAATCTTATTCTGAGCTCACCCTCAGCAGCCACCTAGCCTCTGAAAAATATTTCAACATTTTTAATACATTAGTTGGAAATCAGCTCTTCAAAATGATACTTTATAATACTTACATTATCCTAATTAGGTTACATATATGTCGTGAGAACGAATAAGGAATTATCCATGGAAGTTCTTTCGAAAATCTGAAACCTCAAACAAAAAACAGTACTCGTATCATCTAATAAATGGAGGTTTATTAAGCTATATTTCAACATAGCTACTTCCCTTGGCATGAAATGTCTCTTCTATGAATTATTTTGTGTCCATTGGAAACTCAAGAATGCAAAGAAAATACCAAGGCCAAAAAAATGTGTCCATTCTGCATGCTAATACTTGAAATGGTATCAGTTATGGCCATATTAAGTTGTAAAAACTACGGGATTCACATTGACTAATTATGCTAATGGTTAGATGCTGAAGGATATTGAAGATCAAACTCTATACAGAATTTGCTCAATCATATATTTCCTACCTGCACATGTGTTCATACCACTAAGCAGTCAAACAGAAAACATGGCAATCTACCACCAGGAAACAAATGAACAGCAAATTTAATTACTAATTCTCCCAAATCCTTCATTTTTGAAGAAAATGTATTGCACATAGCAGATTCACATTATAAATAAATATTTGCTTGACTTCAAACTAAAAATCTATCAATTCTTTGAAAGTTTCTTCCAATGCAATTGATCACATCTAACTGCCTCCCCAAACTCCTCCCACATCCACCCTCTCCTCCCCATCCACCTAGCTTTCTTCTCCCCAATCTCCTTGAGTTCAATTTGTGTTGCCCAACTAGTCTTTAGAGTGGACCCTGGTCTGGAATGTGGTCACATACCAGGAGTCACATCATTAAAGAAAGCAGACTCTCCCTTTCCCAGGAGCTAGCAAATGTCAATAGCTCCTTAGACAAATAATGACCTTGAACCTCTTTGTTTTTTTTTCAACACAGCAATTTTTTTAATGTTTATTTATTACTTTAAGTCATATCTCCATCACAGCCCTCTCCCTCCACCCCTCCCAGCCCCATCCTCCTACCCTCTCACCCTTCCCCCAGAATGCATAATTCTATTTTTTTTTTCAGCCCAAGAAATGGTTCTTTTTCTTATAACAATAAATACAGTACAAAATAACTTAAATAAATAGGCCACAATTCTGAGAGTTATATGGCTTGGCATACATTCTCAATGTCCAGTCCATATGTATTTGGGCCCTGATTTTAACATTCTACTATCTAACTATCTCCATGAGTTTAAAGTTCTCTACCTAACTCAGCTTTCATACTAACTTGCATCATAATTTTAAAAGTATCTTCTTAGATCCAGAACGCCCTCTTGATTCCTAAACAACTCAAAATTTAACTATGAGACTCTAGCTATCTATTCTTCAACCACCTCAGAGACCTGAGAGGGATAAATATATCTGATTATATAGGAAGTGCAGGGCCCGCAGCTTCCAAAACTAAGAAATGACATACCCGTGGCTGCCTCGACAGTTCCCATTTTCTCTCCATACATTACAGCATCGATCTTCAGCTGTTTGGCCCTGTTTCTCTGACAGACATTGATTGTAGAGCAGGAATTATGAAGGACTTACCTACCCTGTCTTGGCAGAGCTAGGCTGTTGACTTACCTGCTTCCAAGTTTTGTCCTTTTTGGACAGCAGTCTGTCTACAGTTGAAGCAAGGGTTTTTGTTTTTTGTTTTGTTTTGTTTTGTTTTTTTGACAAGAGATAGGCTTGCCACCAATTCAACCATCTCATACTGGAGATTCTTCGATGCTCATCTTCTACTTGGAGTGGAATAGGGGATGCTGTCAGGAGGTGGCATGTCTCGCTATCAAAAAATATTAATTTAAGAAAACATCTTTGAATGCCATACTCTGCAGATCTCTTGGGGTTTTTGAACATGCCCTATCTATCTCTTATGTTTAGATAAGCAAATGTTGCTGTCTCTTAACAACTTGATTTCTGCTTAGAAAATAACTGTGATATACTGTCATAGTAACTAACAAAATGACATGCTTGCATGACTGTTAGTTTGTATTTCTTAATTTTCCCAAACAGTTTATGACGGTTGGTAGCAAAAGGCCAAAACTCCACATTTCCTTTTTAAGCATTACTAGGTACAATACCTTAAAGAAGCGTTACCCTTAATTTTGTATCAATATACAAAGATCAATACCAAAGTGACCAAATATACTCTTAATTTTGTATCAATATACTAAGATCAGTACCGATGTAGTCCAATACAATCTTAATTTTGCATTAATATACAATGATCAATACCAATTTAGCCTAATATACTATTAATTTTGTATCAATATACAAAGGTTTAAGGGCTTATTCAACATTTTAAATATGCTTTTGAAAATAAACCAAGTTGTCTTTGCTTGGAAGAAGGCCAAAGCAATGACAAGAAGGGTTGAGATCATCTTCCAATATATTTCTTTCTTTGCTTCAACAAATAGACATAAAACAAAAATGAATTCCAAGCTAGTGTTTACCATTAACCCAACCTTTTCATAGACACAAAATATCTAACAAGCTGCATCTATAAGCACACCACATCTTTGACAATTAACTCCAGGTGAAAGAAAGATTAATTGGCAGAATAAATTCATAGACATCTGAATGATTTGACCTGTTACTCAGAAGTGTTGGATACAAGCCAATTACTGCTGGAGAACATCTGCCAGGTTCATGATTTGAGTATGAACAGTTGATCTTATCCTACTATTTCTAACAAAAATTAAAAAACAAGATCTATTACATGTTGAGGTATTTTCCAATACATGAATATAAAACCATTTCATAGTGCAGAAGAGAAATCCCAAGAACATTTCATCAGTTATTGGAGTGACATGTAAATGTTCAAAACTGATTCAGGTCATTTCTCCAATATCTTATAAATCATGTCTACAAGTTGGGCCTAGAGTGATTTAAAGATGGCCAATCTGTACAAGCAATGAACAGTCTCCCTGTCATGTGACATGTCAACATGCCATGAATGTTGTCATCCCAACTCTTAGGGTAACCACCACTCAATGCAAATGCTAGCATCCTAAAAATCATTCCACATACTTTACAGGCTAAATCTTTCTTTTTTTATTTTAAATACTTTATTTTTTTTTCTTCAAGTTACATCTCAGTAACAAACCCCTCCCTATTCCCCCTTCCTATCCCGCCCTTCCACCCTCTTCTCCCCAGAAGTTTCCCCTTTCAGTCCAACAGATGGTTCCTTCTCTTATAACAGTAAGTATTATACAAAACAATAGATATAAATATGCCACATTTATGAGAGTTAAATGGCCCAGTATACCTTCCCAATGTCCAGTTTGTACATATTTGGCCCCTGACTTTAACATTCTACTATCTAACCAACTCCATGAGTTTAAAGGTCTATATGTGACTCAACATTCATACTATCTTGCAACACACTTTTAAGAGTATCTTCTTAGATCTATAACACCCTCTTGATTCCTAAACAATTCAAAATTTAACTATGAGACTCTAGCTGTCTATTCTTCAACCACCTCAGAGACCTGAGAGGGATAAATATATTTGCTTATATAGGAAGTGCAGGGCCTGCAGCTTCCAAAACTAAGAAAGAACATACCAATGACTGCCTGGACAGTTCCCATTTTCTCTCCATACATTCCAGCATCAGTCTTCAGCCTTTGGGTCCTGTTTCTCTGACAGACATTGGTTGTAGAGCAGGGATTATGAAGGACTTACCTACCCTGTCTTGGCAGAGTTAGGCTGTCGATTTCCCTGCTACCAAGTTTTGTCCTTTTTGGACAGAAGTCTGTCTGCAGTTGGTGCAAGGGGTTTTTTCATGCCAAGAGATAGGCTTGCCACTAATTCAACCATCTTACAGTGGAGGTTCTTCGATGCTTATCTTCTACTTGGAGTAGAATAGGGGGTGCTGTCAGGCGCTGATATGTCTCGATACAAAAAAATCTTGATTTAAGATAACATCTTTGAATGCCATATTCTGCAGATCTCTTGGGGTTTTTAAAGATGCCCTATCCATCTCTTGTATTTAGATAAGCAAATGTTGCTTGTCTCTTAGCAACTTGATTACTGGGTAGTTTAGAGAATATCTGTGATAGACTGTCATAGTAGCTAACAAAGTGACATGTTTGCATGACTAGGAGTTTGTTTTAACTATCCTAGACCGTTTTAGACGGTTGGTATCAAGAGGTCAGAGCTTCACATTTTATTTTTAAGTATCTCTAGGCATGATACCATTAGGAAGCGTTACCATTAAATTTGTATCAATATACAAAGATCTATTCAATTGTGGTTAAATATACTCTTAATTATGTATCAATATACCAAGATCAATGCCTATGTAGCCCAAAATAATCTTAATATTACGTCCATATGCAAGGGTCAATACCATTGTGGCCAACTATAATCTTAATTTTGTATCAATATACAAAGATCAATACCAATGTAATCCAATACAATCTTATTTTTGCACAATAAACAATGGTCAATACCACTTTAGCCAAATAAACGACTAATTTTGTATCAATATACAAAGGTATAAGGGCATATTCAATAATCTGCCCCTTCTTATTGGACCTTCCTGTGCTATGTCTATATCTCATTTTTCTCAAGCCCATGCACTCCTACATAGGAGAGGAAGAAGGATACAGAAAAGAAAAAGTAGGAATTCCCTGGGGCTAACCTCCAAAACCCATTAAGACAGGACCATTTATCAGCTTGTAGTCTCTTTCCCTACATATCAGAGTTTTCAGTTATCCTTCAAATAGCCTAAAAGAAGGGCGGAGAAACACCTTCCCCATCCACTGGGCATGGGACGTCGCTCTCTTAAAGTGACTTCCTGCTGATTTGGGTCGTAGTAGACCTGTTTGGGGCCCGAACCCAAATGGAAAAAATGGTTAAAAATGTTAGTACACTCCTTTTATGTTCAGTCCTTCTGTTCTCAGCTGTTTAGATGACCTAAGGGGTTTGTAGGCAGAAGCTGATCTTGCAGGCTTCACTGAGGTTCCTGCCGGGGCATTGTGTAGAGCTGGGCGGTCCCAGTGACATTGGATTGCAGTGGTGGTTGCAGGCCCCCTATGGAGACAGCTATTGAGGAAGTCTGCCAGGCAGAATCAACTGGGTCACTCGTCCTCCTTGGTGCCTGATTCTGCTCTCTGCTGAGGATTCCGCTGTCCAGCCGTCCCCGGGCTCCCCTAATGGACGCTTCGATTCTCCTGGAAAGATAAGAACAGAGCCCTGCCCCAATCCCAACCCTGGGACAATTGCCCTCTTTTTTTGGGGGGGGGCTAGGTAGTACATCTCCTGAAGCAAATTTGGCCTTCCAACAACATACAAAGCGTTATCTTTCAATCCGGGTTAAAGAAGAAATCATTCTGTCACCTTGGAGCTAAACCAGCTCTAGTGTATATATTTTGAGATCCCAAAGGACAATCTGCCTGCATCGAGAAGGCCTTTTGTAAGTGGCCTCCAAACCTAGGTCCCTCCAAATCCCATGTGTGTGTCTCTGAACTCTAATTATTGGGATCAGAGACCTGTGCTTCCCATCTGAAGGGATCAAAGATGTGTTCCACCACTCCTGGATCGAAGTCTTTCTCTATTTAGAGTTTGCCCTGCATCAGGCTGACCTTGAGCTCCGGGATCTGCCCGTTTCTATCTCCAGTGTGCTGGGAGCTGGGACCAAGGGTGTACTCTTCTTGAATGGTGGGACCAAGAGTATGCACCCTCACCACCCCGCTCCGTATGACTCCAGAATACATAAGACCACCAACTCTACGGTGCTCCCCCCCGTCTCCGCTGAAGTCAAAGGCATGGGCCAATACCACAATTCTCTTGTATTTTACCATAGCTCCACGTCTTCTCTACACCTGGAGGTCTGCAAAACCAGGCCGAATGGCTGTATCCTCTGTGTATTCCATTCACAGTGTTTCAGCCCTGCCACCTGCCCTTTTTTTTTTTTTTTAGTTAATAAATTTATTTGTTTGTTGCTTCAGGTTACATCCTTATCATATTGTCCTCTTTTCCGCTTCCCAGCCCCACCCTCCCATGCTCTACCCCCTGACCCTTCCGGCTTGTTCCTCTGGGGTGGAGTGTCCCTGCCTAACAGTCTCTCACCACAGATCAGGAGTCATATGAGGGCCAAGAGCCTCTTCATTCACCAGGGGCCTACGAGGCAGTACTGCCAGTGAAAGGTGTCTCCTTGCTACTGGGGGAATACTAAAAAAAAAGACCAACAAACACACAAACCCACAAAAACAAAGAATATCAACAAAAAAAGAGAGGAAAAAGAGAAGGGAAAAGGAAAAAGAAAAAAGAAAAAACGAGGGAAAAATAAAAAGATAAAAAAAAATTTATGTCCATGTTCCTTTTGGTGTGTTGGTTGTAGTATAGATATCCTGTACAATATAGTTAAAATCCTACTACAAGTGAATAGATGCCATGTGCATCCTTCTGAGACTGGGTTAGCTCACTCAGGATGAGCTCCTCTAGATCCATCCATTTGGTTGCAAATTGCATGATTTCATTGTTTCTTATAGCTGAGTAATATTCCATTGTATAGATGTACCACAATTTTTTAATCCATTCTTCAGTTGAGGGACATCTGGGTTGTTTCCAATTTCTAGCTATTACAAATAAGGCTGCTATGAACATAGATGAGGAGACTTCCCTATGTCTCCGTGAGAGGTCCTTTGGGTGTATACCCAGAAGTGGTATGGCTGGGTCTTGAGGCAAGGTTATTCCTAGATTTCTAAGATATCGCCAGACAGACCTCCATAGTGGTTGCACAAGCCTGCACTCCCACCAGCAATGGAGTAGGGTACCCCTTTCTCCACACCCTCGCCAGCATGCGCTATCATTTGAGCTCTTTATTTTAGCCATTCTAACAGGTGTTAGGTGGAATCTCAGGGTCGTCTTGAGTTGCATTTCTCTGATGATTAAGGATGTTGAACATTTCTTCAGGTGTCTCTCAGCCCTTAGGGATTCCTCCTTTGTGAATTCTCTATTTAGCTCCATCTCCCATTTTTTGATTGGATTATTTGGTTTCTTGGCTTTTAGTTTCTTGAGTTCTTTGTAGATTTTAGATAATAGCCCTCTATCAGATGTGGGGTTGGTGAAGATTTTCTCACAGATTGTTGGTTGCCGTTTTGTTCGAATGACAGTGTTCTTTGCTTTACAGAAGATTTTCAGTTTCATGAGGTCCCATTTATTGATTGTTGATCTTAGGTCCTGAGCTGTTGGTGTTCTGTTCAGGAAGTTGTCACCTGTGCCAATGAGTTCGAGGGTTTCTCCTACTTTTTCTTCTAGTATCTTTAATGTGGCTGGCCTTATGTTAAGGTCTTTGATCCACTTGGAATTAAGTTTTGTACGAGGTGATAGGTATGGGTCTAATTTCATTCTTTTGCAAGTGGACATCCAGTTGGACCAGCACCATTTGTTGAAGATGCTGTCCTTCTTCCATTGTGCGTTTTTGGCTTCTTTGTCAAAGATTAGTTGGCCATAGGTGTGTGGATCCATGTTTGGGTCTTCAATTCGATTCCATTGATCCTCTGGTCTGTTTCTGTACCAGTATCATGCTGTTTTTATTACTGTTGCTCTGTAGTACAGCTTGAAATCTGGGATGGTGATACCTCCAGATGTTTTTTCATTATACAGGATTGATTTAGCTATTGTGGGCTTTTTGTTGTTCCATATGAAGTTGAGACTAGCTTTTTCCAGGTCTATAAAGAATTGTGTTGGTATTTTGATAGGAATTGCATTAAATCTATATATTGCTTTTGGTAGGATAGCCATTTTTATTATGTTGATCTTACCTATCCATGAGCATGGGAGATCTTTCCATCTTCTAAAGGCCTCTTCCATTTCTTTCTTCAGGGGCTTGAAGTTCTTGTTAAATAGGTCCTTTACATGCTTGGTTAGAGTTACTCCCAGGTATTTTATGTTGTTTGTGGCTATTGTGAAGGGGGTTGTTTCCCTTATTTCTTTTTCGGTATATTTGTTTGTTGTATAAAGAAGGGCTTCTGATTTTTTTGAGTTAATTTGGTATCCAGCCACCTTGCTGAAGTTGTTTATCAGCTGTGAGAGTTCTTTGGTGGAGTTTTTGGGGTCGCTTATGTATACTAACATATCATCTGCGAATAGGGATAATTTGACTTCTTCATTTCCAATTTTTATCCCTTTGATCTTCTTTACTTGTCTTATTGCTCTAGCAAGGACTTCAAGTACTATATTGAAGAGATATGGTGAAAGTGGACATCCTTGTCTTGTCCCTGAGTTTAGAGGAAATGCTTCAAGCTTCTCTCCATTTAATTTGATGTTGGCTACTGGCTTGCTGTATATTGCCTTTATTATTTCTAGGTATGGTCCTTGTATGCCCGTTCTCTCCAGAACTTTTAGCATGAAGGGGTGTTGGATTTTGTCAAATGCTTTTTCTGCATCTAGCGAGATTATCATGTGGTTTTTTTCTTTCATCGTGTTTATGTGGTGAATTACATTGATAGACTTTCGTATATTGAACCATCCCTGCATTCCAGGGATGAAGCCTACTTGATCATGGTGTATGATACTTTTGATGTGTTCTTGAATTCGGTTTGCTAGTATTTTATTAAGTATTTTTGCATCTATGTTCATGAGGGAGATTGGTCTGAAGTTCTCTTTCTTTGTTGGGTCTTTGTGTGGTTTAGGAATCAGAATGACAGTGGCCTCATAGAATGAGTTTGGCAGTGTTCTTTCTGTTTCTATGTGGTGGAAGAGTTTGAAAAGTGATGGTGTTAGTTCCTCTTTGAAGGTCCTGTAGAATTCCGTGCTAAAGCCATCTGGCCCTGGGCTTTTTTTGGTTGGAAGATTATTAATGACTGTTCCTATTTCCTTGGGTGTTATTGGGCTGTTTAAGCTGTTAATCTGATTTTGATTTAGTTTTGGTAGGTGGAATTTATCGAGGAAATTGTCCATTTCGCTTAGGTTTTCAAATTTAGTGGAATATAGATTCTTAAAGTAATGCCCGAATATTTTCTGGATCTCCTCAATGTCTGTTGTTATTTCTCCCTTTTCATTTCTGATTTTGTTGATTTGGGTTCTTTCCCTTTGCCTTCTGGTTAATTTGGCTAGGGGTCTGTCTATTTTGTTGATTTTCTCAAAGAACCAACTCTTGGTTTCATTCATTCTTTGTATAGTTCTTTTTGATTCTAAGTTGTTGATTTCAGCCCTAAGTTTGATGATTTCCTGCCTTCTGCTCTTCTTAGGAGTGTTTGTTTCTTTTTTTTTCCAATTCACCCAGCTTAGCTGTTAGTTCACTAATATGAGCTGTCACAATTTTCTTTTTGAAAGCACTTAGTGCTATGAACTTTCCTCGTAGCACAGCTTTCAACGTATCCCATAGGTTTGGGTATGTTGTGTCTTCATTGTCATTGGATTTTAAGAAGTCTTTGATTTCCTTCTTTATTTCTTCCCTGACCCAGTGGTCATCCAGTAAGGAGCTGTTCAATTTCCATGTGTGTGTGTAGGCTTTCTGTTGATTCTTTTGCTGTTGAAGACCAGCTTTATTCCGTGGTGGTCTGATAAGATACAAGGTGTTATTTCAATTTTCTTGTATCTATTGAGACTACCCTTGTGATCAACTATGTGGTCGATTTTGGAGAAGGTTCCGTGGGGTGCTGAGAAAAAGGTGTATTCCTTTGTGTTTGGGTGAAACGTTCTGTAGATATCTGTTAGGTCCATTTGTTTCATGATCTCTGTTAGACTCAATATTTCTCTGTTTGTCTTCTGTCTTGATGATCTGTCCATTGTTGTGAGTGGGGTGTTGAAGTCTCCCACTACTAATGTGTTGTGATCGACGTGCGTTTTAAGTTTTAGAAGTGTTTCTTTTACGAAAGTTGGTGCCTTTGTATTTGGGGCATAGATGTTCAGTATTGAGATTTCCTCTTGATGAATATTCCCTTTAATGAGTATATAGTGCCCTTCTTTGTCTTTCTTCATTAACTTCAGTTGGAAGTCTGTTTTGTTTGATATTAGGATGGCTACTCCAGCTTGCTTCCTGGGTCCATTTGCTTGGAAAACCTTTTCCCAGCCCTTTACTCTGAGGCAGTGTCTATCTTTTGTAGTTAGATGTGTCTCTTGTATACAGCATAAGGAAGGGTCTTGCTTGCGGATCCACTCTGTAAACCTATGTCTTTTTATTGGGGAGTTGAGTCCATTGATGTTGATGGATATTAGTGACCTGGGGTTGTTATTTCCCATTAGTTTGGTATAGGTGGTGGTCCTGTGCCTCTTTTGGTTTAGTTGCTGAGGGGTTTTCTATTCCCTTTGTTTTCTTGGGTGGAGTTTTCTTCTCTGGGTTGGGATTTTCCTCCTAGGATTTTCTGTAGGGCTGGGTTTGTGGGTAGATATTGTTTAAATTTGATTTTGTCATGGAATATCTTGTTTTCTCCATCTATGTTGATAGAGAGTTTTGCTGGGTAAAGTAGTCTGGCTGGGCACCTATGATCTCTCAGGACTTGTAGTATATCTGACCAGGCCCTTCTAGCTTTTAACATTTCTGAGGAGAAGTCAGGTATAATTCTGATGGGTCTGCCATTGTATGTGACTTGACCTTTTTCTCTTACAGCTTTTAATATTCTTTCTTTGCTCTGTACATTTGGTGTTTCAATTATTATGTGGCAAGAGGAGTTTCTTTTCTGGTCTAATCTGTTTGGTGTTCTGTAAGCCTCTTGGATTTTTATTGGCATCTCTTTTTCAGGTTTGGGAAGTTTTCCTCTATGATTTTGTTGAAGATATTTCCTGGACCTTGGAGTCGGGAGTCCTCTCTTTCCTCTATACCTATAATTCTTAGGTTCCATCTTTTCATTGAGTCCTTGATTTCTTGGATGTTGTGGGTGAGAGATTTTTTAGCCTTCTCATTTTCTTTGGATGTTGTACTGATTTCTTCCACTGAATCTTCCATGCCTGAGATCCTGTCTTCCATCTCTTGCATCCTATTGTTGATACTCACATCCGTAGTTCCTGTTCTCTTCCCTTGGTTCTCCACTTCCTCTTTTAACTCTGACTGTGTTTTCTTTATTGTTTCTATTTCTATTTTCATGTCTTGTATGGTTTTGTTCGTTTTGTACATTTCCTTCTCCAGCTTGCTTGTTTTTGTATGAAAATCTTTCATGGCTTTTCCCTTTTCCTGTTCAAGCTCTGTCACCCTGGCTTGGAGCTCTTTAATGGTGTTGTTCCTTGTTTTGACTTGTAGAATTGTGGCTTCTTTGAATTCCTTCATAGATTTAAGTTCTTCTTGCAGGGACTCTATCACTTTTCATAATGCAGAATTGTCAACGTTTTCATGTGTTTCTGTTGGTGTGAGGTCATCCGAATTGGATGAGCTAGAATAATTCTGCTTTGTTGGAGTCATATTTCCTTGATTTCTATTTTTTTTTTTTTACATTTGGCCATTGGATGCATTTAGCTGTCTGTTCTTGTCGTTTTCTGTGCTTGGATCCACAGTGGATGATTTGGTGCAGGGGACGAGTTACTTGGCTATCTGTCGTTGCTTACCAGGGGGATTTCAGGGTCACTGTGGTTTTAATCGCCTGAGGCACTGTGAGCTGGTGCAGCCTATTCCCAGGTTGTGAGTAATGGACCGGGATTGTTTCACTGCTCCCAATTCAGACTTCTCTATGTTGCACTCTGAATTATCAGCCTGTAATGGTTCTGATGGTATGGACCTGTTTGCCCAGGCACAGATTCTGTGGGCTTTCTTTGTCGTCACGGAGCCTGACAGGGTCTGGCTCCACACCTAATATGTCTGAATTTTCCAGAATACAGCTCTGGTCCTGATTTCTGGTTTCTCACTAGGCTTCTCGCCACAGGCCTGGCCTCTGTGCCTGATTCCCTCCCTGTCTGCGCAGCCGCGGGTCTCCTTCCCTGGCTGCTTGGCCGTGGGTGCACAGAGCCCGGGATCCTCCGGCTGCCAGAGTGGTCCTCTCGCCCCAGCAGCTCAGCCGTGGGTGCGAGGGTCCCTGGCCCCGCCCATGCCTGACTCTCTCCCCAGTTGTCCTGCCGTGGGTTTGCGGGGATTTGGCCCTGCCAGCCGGGCTCCCTCCCCAGCTGTGCTGCCGTTAGGGCGCCAGATTCGGCCCCTCCTGCCCGCCTTTGTGTTCCCGTCTTCCCGCGCTCTCTCGGAACCTCCCGCCCTCTGCTTCACGAGCGGCTGCGGACCACCCGCTGAGCCCCCTGTTTGTTCCTTGCTAAGACTTCCACTATCTCGCAAAATTTTTTAAGTGGGTATAAGTTCTACCTGAGGTGTGGGGAGTCCAATAGGCTAGTGAACTATCGCCAAGTGGCCTCTGATTCTGCCTGCTGTGAGTTGGGGTCGATCTTACCAGGCGCCTCTCCAAATGGGAGTTCCCGAATCCCGGGTTTAGTGGCTTCCGTGTCTGCGAGAGTTGGGGAGAGAGCCTTACCCTGGGACTTTTAACAGTCCCTTGGGAGCTGTGAGTGTTCCCGGGAGGGTCTAGCCCCTCCGGTTTTTGCACAGGGCCCAATAACTCTGTGTTTTTTATGGCTCTTTTTTCCCCCGCGTTCAAAATGCGTCAGTGTAGGTCGCCGCCATCTTGTCCCCTTGAGTGCAATTTGTATTCAGTACTTTTTTATTCAGTTTAAACCAGTGAGTGTAGAGCTCAGTAAATAGCAAGTTATTTAAATTAAGAGTACTATAAATGTCTTTTTGGAATACTTAGGCTGACATGAATAACTAATTTGATGTTGGTGTCAGTCATTTTCATGACATCAAAATAGTCTACTTATAGAGGATAATTTATTTTAAAAACATACATGGAGAGTTTTGGCTATAAGACACATGAGTTATGCAGACCTAGTGAACATTATGATTACTATAGTTAGTAGCTTGTTTAAAATTTTTGAAGTATATATACCTATTTTAAATAATATATAAAAATTATGAAATTTATGAATACTTAAGGATATAAATATTTTTCAACACACATATACACACACAAAAGTGATTCACTCAGAGTGGTGATAGGTGTTAATTAACTTGATTGTGTTAATCATTTCAAAAGGTATATGTATGTCAAACTATTATGTTGTACACATTAGATATAATTTTTACATTTAAATTGTGCCACATTAAGCCTGGATAATGGATGCTTTTATGCTTTAATTTAAAAAAATAAAAAGTTACTAAAATTTTTAAATAAAAAATAATTCTAAGTTTAAAAAAAAA
>CAJQZJ010026940.1:15071-25311 GCA_907164525.1 Lophiomys imhausi
AGAAAGAAAGAAAGAAAGAAAGAAAGAAAGAAAGAAAGAAAGAAAGACAAGTAGGTATCTCAAGACTCCACTACTCTTGTGGTTCAAAATAACTAGATACCCAATAGCTTGTATTTTATTCAAATGAGGATGAAAACACAGTTTGCCATCTCATAGTGGTCTCTGAAGCGGGGAGGAAGAGACATGACGACCAGATGACCTGGTGGGTAGAATGCCAGCCAGGTTTAAGGGTCAGGTTAACTCTGCCTCCTTTGCCTCACCCTAAATCAAGGATCCCCAGTAATGACCATACTGACATTTGCGTTAGATGTGTCTTGGTTGTACAAATTGCCCTGACCTTATAAAATGTGGCAATCCTCCCTTTAGAAATCCACATAATCAGGGGCTGGAGAGATGGCTCAGTTTTTAAGAACACTGACATTTCTTCCAGAGGACCCAGGTTCAGTTCCCAGCACCCCCATGGCAGCTCACAACTGTCTCTAACTCCCAGATCTGACACCCTCACACAAACATACATGTAAGCAAAACACCAATGTACATTAAATAAAAATAATAATAATTATTGAAGAAGAAGAAGAAGAAATCCACATAACCCCACCTTCCCAGACAGTGAGATCCCAGGCTCCTGACACACGAAACAGACTTTGGGATCTCAGAGGGCTGGAACCAGAACAAGGCCTGGCAGTCAGTGCCAAGGGTGTTGAAACTGCTTTTCTGGAGCATCTCTTGGAATGTGTCTGGGTCTGTGTGAGTTGTGTGCAGGGGCTGGAAAGTTAGGCTCAAACCAATGTTCTTTGGAGACCCTCAGTCTTTGAAGTCTGCAATGACAGACACTTTAACGAGGAACTTTCCAGATCTTTTACTAGCATCCCACCCCTCTACCTAGCAGATGTCAGTAGCAAACCAGACCTCCAGCCTAGCTGTGAGTTTTTACTTTTAAAGGACTGAAAGGTAAAGTAATGCTTAAAATATCTCACTCCTTAGCCGGGCGGTGGTGGCGCACGCCTTTAATCCCAGCACTTGGGAGGCAGAGGCAGGCGGATCACTGAGTTCCAGGCCAGCCTGGTCTACAAAGTGAGTCCAGGACAGCCAAGGATACACAGAGAGACCCTGTCTCGAAAAACCAAAAAAAAAAAAAAATCTCACTCCTATTAGCTTCTTGAATTCTTGCCTCTCTAGCTTAATATTTCTGACTTATCCTTCTTCTAGTATATCTGGGAAAATGCACCCTGTATGTGTTTATACTAGAATTGTATATACAGCTCTAATTTCAGCCTTTCCTACCAAAGAACAGCATTTTGCTATCTGTCAACAGTTTTGTAAGTTGAAATTAAAACACACACACATGAGCACAGATTGCATACACTCATATGAACATTATATACATACACCACACTCACACATACAAATTAGAGAGAAATGAGAAAGACAAAGAAAAAGGCATAGATTTATCAGGAATGTTATTTATGAATAGCAAATACAGCTCATTTTACTCATGTATTTTGGACTTTTTTCAACTAAGTAATGTTTCCTGCATTATATTTTCAGTGTGGTGTTTTCCTAGGAATCCAGCTCAAGGCCTTGGACATGCTAAGCATGCACTCTGTCACGTAGCTCTTTACCCAGCATGTGCTGAGGTCTACAAACTCTTTCTAAAGTTTTGGGTACAACAGACTGACACAAACACATGCAAAATGAATGCTGCCATGCATACGCGGTTCACTGAGCACATTCAGAAGAGCAACCAAGAAATCATTCTGCACATATGTGTTCCCTTCTGAGACCTCAGAAAAGAAGGAACGCATCCTCTCAGCAGCTGTGCATGCTCCACCCTGCTGAACATCTTGTAACATTAGGTAACACTCCTGTTCTCCATGAGGAATGTTCAGAATCCCACAGATTGGCAAAACGCTGGAATGTAAACAGCGCTTATACCTGGAGATCAGTGGTCGAGGGGGATTTGTACTGGTTCATCAATACTGCTGAGAAACCAGAGTTACCATGAGTAGAACCATGGGAGGTTAAGGGTCTAGTCAACTGGAATCTTAAAGGAGAAGAAAACCACTGATGGACTAAGCCACTCACGATTGCCAATCGCTTGGTTAACCCAATTTGATTAAATGTGTAATGGTCACATAACTATAGTATAAAACCAAGACTGTTCCAGAGGGAGACTCCCTGCATATAAACTTCAAATCATGCACTATGGCATTTCCTATGAACAACAAAGTTATTTAAATGGCACTTAACAAAAGCTCATCACCATGTTATATTACTTTCTAGCTCTTCATGTCAAGTGATTCAACAGTTTTTCCAATGAATTACTAGTAACATCACTTCTAGTGACTCACCTATAAAGCATGATTGGGTTGTGCATCGATTCTAAAAGACAGATCAGGCATGCAGCAAGACAATGAACATGGACAAAATGTTTTACTTTACTCTAGTGAAGGCCAATCAATAGGCCCGGTTTTTCTTTTTTGTTTTTGTTTTTGTTTTTGTTTTTTTTTTTTGGTTTTTCGAGACAGGATTTCTCTGTGTAACAGCTCTGGCTGTCCTGGTCTCACTTTTGTAGACCAGGCTGGCCTCGAACTCACAGAGATCCGCCTGCCTCTGCCTCCCAAGTGCTGGAATTAAAGGCGTGCGCCACCACCGCCCAGCAGTTTTTGTTTTTTTTAAGATCTAGATCACAGCAGACATGGAGTGTAATCACAAAAGATTTGATTCTACTATGGTTAATAGAGCCAAACAGTCCAGGATCAGATAGACCAGAGAATGAAAGGTTTTGTTTAGCACTAAGCCAATGTATTGGAAGGTAAATGACTATCTGAAAACATTTATATAACAACTGTTGTGGGAATGTTGCCTGGGGCTCAGGCAGGTAGTCCAGGAGAGTTAATTAGTGTTGAGAAATTACCAGTTCTGTAATACATTTCCAAGTGTCAAGCAAGTCCTTCGGGCACACTGGGTTATGAGAGAACCGTGAAGTTAAAGTGCGACTACTTATAGGTTTGTCTGAAGGTCTGTATGTTCAATCTGTCAAAGTCAATGTCTCTCTATTATATGCACCAACCTTTAAACTTGGACTTTTCCCTAACCTAATGAAGTGTAAGTAGAGAGAGGTTCAGTCATAAAGACCTGGAGAATACAGAGAGAAACAAAGGCATGCTTTTAAGTAGCAAAGGTGGAAGAAAACCTAAAATGGTGACCCATGCTGTAATGCCAGCAATGCATGAGCATGAAACAGGAGGATTCCCATGAGCTTGAAGCCAGTCTTATCTATGTAATGAGTTCCACACCACCTCAGGTCAGTCTGAGATGTAATTTAACACCTACACACACACACACACACACACACACACACACACACACACACACACACTTTCCCCTTTTGAATTCCGTGAATTCCGGGTTTGCTTTTAAGCCAAATGTGAGAGGAAAGCAAGGGTTACATGAGTCACTAGGGGTCACCTTCTGAGGCTTTCCTCTGAGTGTCATTGGGGTGCCTAACCCAGATTGCTGCCAGAGCTCGGTAAGGTTAACTCTTTCTCATCCTGTCCGGAGGCACCAGTGGTCTTGCTCTGAGCCAAGCCGGCCTGAGGCAAAAGTGGCCTTGTTCTGAGGTTCAAACAGCTCAGGACACAGATCTATCTCAGAACAGCATTGGCAATGTGATGTGCAAGTCATTTCTGTAGCAGGATAGCAGTTGTCTAAGTTACTTCCAGGGACCTGAAGGCCACTTTTATTTCCTTCTTTTCTTTTTTTCATGCCCCTACCCGGTACTTGCATGGCACCTGAAGACTTAGGCATGCCAGGAAAAGTGCTGCACCACAGAGCTGTACCCTTAATGCTTTTTCCTTTCTCCTTTTAGTTTGAGATTGAGTTTCACTAATGCACTCGGGCTGACCAACAGTTCCTTCTGTGTTCCCGGCAGACCTCAACTTTGGATATTCTTGCCTCCTGAGTCACTGGGATTACAGGCCTGAGTCACAAGCCTACTGTTGCTGAAAACACTGACACTAAGCTTGAGACTATGCAGGCATTAGATGGATGGCCTCAGAGGGCTGAAAACTCTGCCCTACTAAACCATGCTAACATCACTGTTTTCTGAACATCATTCCATGAAGAGCCATGAAGACTGAGTGACAGATACAGACCATTATCACTTCCTCTACAGTTGATTTTCCTTTAGCTTAGGCCAGCACACCTCTATATCCCTAAAATATCCCAAACCATAATACTTGGAGAGTCATATTTCAAATGTGGGGCCCCCTGTCCATGCTCAACCACTTTGGGAATAAACTGGCACTGTAACATTCTTCTCAGTGATCAGCTTCTTGGGCGACCTGGTTCCTTGACATGCTTGTCTGTGTCTTTCTTTTTCCACAGCAAAAGAAACTCATCTTCTTATCTGCCCCAGCATCAATGGGTGAGCCAATCCATTTCAAAATGCAAATGAGGAGGCAGCTCAGCAGGTAACCACCGTGCCAGGACAGGGTGTGCCAGTCCGGTAGCCTGGCCCTGAGATCCTAGATCACTGCTGGAAAAGGCCATACAATCTGCATGAGGAATCCCAGGACAGTGCTCCCTGGAGACACCTAAAGAGTTCATCCACAAGGTCTTCATGAGGGGCCTATGAATAAAGTTCTTAAAATTAAAAATACAAAATATGTAAAAATAAAGCAAAAAAGGGGGGGAAGTAGTGGCAGTAAACCTGTGATGAGCAGGGCTTAAGGGTTGTGGGGCTAATCTCAGGCAGCCTCTGAGCCTCTGACTGATACCTAGGGAAACACGCCCCTCCAGATTCTATTACCCCTGACTCTGGGGGCTATTCTGGGACACAGGAGTTATAATTAGAGCTTGCACTACAGCCAGGTGGTCTTGGAGACCTAAAAGGTACCTCCTGGTCAAAATTTGTGATCATCTGGAAAGAATCCCCTTGAAGACCCATTTGGATTCCACACAAAGGGGAACAATTCTAAAATGCCAGCCTGGGCATTCTAGAAAGAAAGTAGGGGTGGAATGAGATGTATAGGTCACTGTTCATCCTTGGTAAAGGGGTCAGAGAATTTTAGTGAAGGTACAAAACATCCCTTCTCAATGCCTGTCTGTCTTAGTTCGTTTTCTTTGGCTGGCACTGAATACTTCAGATCACATATTTTGTAAAGAGCAGAGGTTTATTGAACTTGTGGTTCTACAGGCTGAGAGGCCCAAGGTTGAGGGGCCACATCTTAATGAGAATCTTTTTGCTGGTAGAGACTATCTGTAGAGTCCTGTTAAGGTGTAAGTCTTGACACTATGAAAGGAGTACATACAACTGACAAAGGCAGTTGGGCTCCATAATAGATTCATTCAAGATAGCCCATTGCCAATCAATCTATTAGACCATAAATGCATTAGCCCACTTATAGCAAAGCTCTGGTGACCTAATCATCCCATAAAGACCCCCACCTCCTAACACCTCACATGGGAGATGGGCTTCAACTTGAGTTTTGCTCAAAGCACAGCACCACCCCATCCTGAACCAGAGAACCCCAGCCTCTTATGAGGAAGGCATCTGTTTCCTGAGCTCAAGGAGAAATCAGTTGGGTAGAACAGGACTCTATTGTCTAGTTATCACTGCAGCATTCCTTGCACTTTCTCTCCAAACAGACACCCTGCCACTCCTGTTTTCTAGGGCCATCAGCATGTCTAAAAACAACACAAGACCTTCACAAGGACAGGAGTACTTCCCAGTTGTGCAAGCAGATGAAACATGATGTGGTATGTGCTGTACCGGTGCTGAATATAGGGGCAAGAACAAGCAGAAGCAGAAACAATGTTTGCCTTTGACAATATGGACCAAAAAGGGTGTCAGATTCCTTAACACTAGTACTGAGAACTGACGAATGAGAAATGACACACAGGAGGGAATGTTCCAACCAAGGAGACTGAGAAACATGGAAGTGTGCATATACCCCAGGAAACCTATAGCTTATTAGTGTATCATTAGATATGATGCAATTTAATCTAGACACCAGAGTGTTTTATATTCATGCTGTCATGCCATTGGGTTCCCAGACTTCTGAGCATGTAGCTATCTCCTCAGAATTAATATAGGGAAGCTTGCTTCGCAGCAGTGCTGAAGAGCAGCATGAGTGGGAACCAGGCAGGGAACCAATGCTGCCAATTTTTAGATAAAAAGCACTAACAGGATACCAGGACAAGAAGCCGCTTACAAAAGAGGATAGGCAGTGCTAGGTGCACTCCGTTAATCCTAGCACTTGGAAAGCAGAGGCAGGAGGATCTCTACAAGTTCAAGGACAGTCTGGTCTAAAAACAGAGTTTCAGGTGGGCCAAAGCTACATAGTGAGACCCTGTATCAAAACAAGCAATAAATAAAATACAAAGGAGCAGAGAGCCTTGGGGCTTGTGGACTAGGTGGGTAAGGACGGAGGAAGCTACATGACCCAGATAGCTGATTTAGATCAGCAGATGAATGACTGTGACAACAAGCAGGATGGGAAAGCAGAAGTTAGATGAATTTAAAGGATGTAAGGGAAGATTAATATAAATTAGATTTAGTAAATATCTAGGAGTTTCTGATACAGTCTCTTAATTCCAGGCATGAAGATCAACTTGGCTGTAGGCAATTAGCTTATCAGCTTATGGACTAAAAACAAGGATGAAGTCAGGTGAAACAAGGGGAGTCTCTATGGACTAAACAAGGAGGAAGCCAGGTGAAATAAGGAGAGGCTCTATAGACTAAAAACAAGGTTTATGGCCTGGCATTGTTTTCAGCTATTAAGTGGGCAGAGCCCAAATTAAGCTGAAGCCAGGTGGAACAAGGAGAGATCCTATTTAAGGACAAGTGGATGGAGCCCAGGGATCCCCATGTTAGAGAGATCCGATGCTAGCGAGTCCTCATGCTAGAAAGGACAATGAGTAGTTTGTATCCTCTGATGGAGAAAGTGCCGGTGGACTGATGGCCAGATCTCTCTGAGGGGAAAGAAGCTGGTGAGCAGAGAAAGCCTCAGCAAGACAGCAAAAGGCCAAAGACTAAAACCTGTGGCTCAGCTTTTGCCTAGAGGGGTTTGACCTGTCCAAATGGTGGCCTGAACGAAACTATGGCTGGCTTTAAAGATTGAGGCAGAGCGGCAGAGTTGCTGGTACAAAGGAAATAAGTTGGCCTACAGACAGCTGAGGTCTCCCAGAGAGAAGAAAGTCTCAAGCCTTATTTAAGGTGAAGTCGCCATAGCCAATTTACCCTGATGGATCGAAGTCTGAGATATTCCAGAAGAAAGACTGCTAAGTACATTAAAGGGTCTACCCCAGAGACTGTGTTCCTGATGACTGAGGACTTGCCCCAGAGACTGTATCCTTCTAAAAGGTTATGAAAATAGTTGTAATAGTTATCAATAGGTTTAGTGGTTAGGTCATAGGGGTTGTAGGCATTTGTAGGGTTAGTAGTTAAGTAAGTGTTTATATTTGTTATAAGTGAATATAGTTATTAATAAATAATATTGAATAATTAAAAAGGTTGAGTTTCAAAAGGAAACATGGTTTGTTTATTTACTTTATTATTATTACGTGTGTGTGTGTGTGTGTGTGTGTGTGTGTGTGTGATGTGTATGTGTGAGGATGTATGGCATCCTATACGTGGAGATTAGAAGTTAATTTTGTGGAAGTTATTTAGTTCCACCTTTGTGTGGGTTTTAAGGAACAAACTCAGGTCAGTAAACTTGACTGACAAGCACTTTACTATACACTTTTAGCCATATCACCAGCCCCTGTGTACTTTTTTGCTGAGGACTCAATCAGGGTCTCCTGAATGCTAGGCAAGCACTCTACTGCTAAGCTACAGCTACAGCCCTCTTTTTATTTTTTGTTTTGAGACAAATTTTCGATAAGTTATCTAGGCTGGCCTTGAACTTGGTTTGAAGCCCAGACTAGACTCAAACTAGAATTCCTCCTGCCTCAGCCTCCCATGTAGCTGGGATAACAAGCCAATTCTACTGGGTTGAGAGTCAATTTCAATTTTGACATGGAAAGGATGAGATTCCATGTAAGTTCAGGAGAGGTCTAGGAACCAAGTGTCAATGTGACTATCAAATAGATGCAGCTTGAAGTCACAGGCCTCAGTATGGCTTTCCCAGGGAGAGGGAGAATTCCTAGGAATACCAATATACAAGAATAGAGGGGAAGGAGCCAGAAGCTGACTAGGAGAGGCCAGAGGGTCCTGAAAAGACAGAAGAAAGGGTTACTAAGGACAAAGAGGGGGGACTAGTTCTAAATAAGGACCTGAGAGGTCATGAAGAATCCCTGTCGAATAGAAGTGAGTGGCCAGAGTCAAGTGCAGTGGCTTTCAAATGGGGGGGGGGTAGTTTGGTCTCCTTGGAGGACAATGAGGAGGCAGAGGGGTGAGTGGATCTTACTGGAGGGATGAATGGCAGGGAATCGGAGCCAGATGTTAAGATTCTCTAGGAACAGGCCTGAAGCACCAGGGTTGGGAACAGGGTGTGTCTGGCCTACAGGCCCATCAGCTGGAGAATCCAGCCTGGGCCTCCCCTGTAGGTGCTGGAGGGATAGATAGGCAGGACATTTGCGAATATTCAATAGAGGTGGGGTCAGAAAAGACAGTGCCTCTTCCTGAAACACCTAGAGGATGATACTGGTGAGGACATAGTGAGTTGAGTCACCAAGATGACCTCAAGAGCAGATAGGGAAGGGCTGAGCCAGATGGAGAGATAGCATGGTCAAGTCACTGGAGACAAAGGGCATTTACCAGTGGCCTGCCACTATGCAACCCTAGGCTTCCTGGGCCTTGTTGGCATCTGCCCAGAGGTGCAGCACTTTGGGAAGAGTTCAGGCTCTCAGTTGCTGCCCACTCCAGGGAATGGGCACAGAGCCCAGCATGGCAGGGAAGGCCTCAGCCAGAAGGGCATCCATGACCCAGGAGTACTTATCCCCAGGCCTAGTAGCTAAGCCTTGGGCAGAAAGTCTCATGCACCAGTCAGCCAAGACCAGAGGCCTGGGACAATTCCCGGGTCACCAGCATCCTTCAATGTGAAGGAATGTGTCTGTAGCTACACAAGCCTGGGCTCAAGCCTGGAGCACAGTAGGGCTGGTGTCAGGTGATAGGTTAGCGGCTCAGGAGAGCTGGGACCAAATAGGACAAGCCTGTAAGGTCGGGGCAGGAACTGGGAAGCCATCTAAAAGGCTGAACTATGCATCCTTAAGAGAAGAGGGTCCTTCGTGAAATCACCTGGGGCCTTGGTGCAGCGTGAGAGGGATGAGGAGGATGAGTTTAGAAAAACGTCGAGACATCTGTCATAGTCGGAGGCAACCAATATGCTAGTTCTAGCCCAACAACTTCTTTATTTCTTCCCCAGGCCCTGTCACGATGTAGCATTATCCATTCATTTTCTGTTTCCATGAGAAAGTACCTAACGGCACAGGGAGCCAAGGCTCCTGGCATCAGTCCCCCAAAACCAGATCAGCACCCCATCTGAGGCAGGCAGGAGGAAGGTCAGGCCCAAGAGGCTCAAAACCCCAGGAGGAGTGATGGCTTGTGCTCATGGAAAAGGGACTTGTTGTCCAACCACCCCAGGTCAGGCTACTTGGCTGCTGTCATCAACTGAATCTGTGGTCCAGCAAGTGGGGGACCTAACCCCTTCATGTCTTATCTGTTGGTGCTCCTGATGACACTCAGACTATTTCCAAGAGCTCCTGGGCTCTGCTCAGGAATCACCAGCAGGCAAAACTCATAGTAACTAGCTTTTGGCTAGTCTGTACTGGCTTGCTTTTTGTTGTCACTTCATTGTATTTGAGCCTTTCGCTGGACTTAGGACCTTTTCATAGCCATTTCTAAATAAGACCAACTTGTCTAGGAACGGATCTCAGTGGGAGATCTCTAGCACTGCATAAAACCTGATGTGATGATTAGCTTTACTTTCAAACTTGACACAATCTAGAATCACCTGCGAAGAGAGTCTTAATGAGAGATTGTCTACTCTAGGTTGGCCTGTGGGTGTGTCTGGGGGAGAGGATGTCTTAATTAAGCTAATATCAGCAGACCCAGCCCACTTAGGGCAGCACCATTCTGTAGGCATGGGTTCCTGAACTATATGTAGAAATGAAGAAATTGCCTGAGAACAACCAAGATATAGGTATGAGAGAACAAGCTCGGGTGAACAATCATTTACCAGACAGAACTGATAAGAGGCTTAGTAAAGAATGTGTATTACAGGAGAAACAGAAA
>CAJQZJ010026940.1:25321-37388 GCA_907164525.1 Lophiomys imhausi
ATCTGGATAAACAGGAAGGGTCCACCTCACTATCCTAAGTAACACATTTGCCCCATGTTCCCTATATTTCCTCTGTGACCCATTTGTTCCCAATTCAGAACTGTAGGAGGAACAAGGCCTGCTGCTAAACAGCACATGTGTGTCTGGGCTTCCTCATACAGTGGGTCTGAGGCCTGCCTGGATCTGTCTGGAGACTGATGATGCCACACACACACACACACACACACACACACACACACATACACACACACACACACGAGACATGAGCCAGTGAGGAAGAGCCTCAGCAGCCTGCACTTAGGAAGCCAAAGAGACTCTGGGCAGAGCTTATAAACGGGGCAACCTCTTCCTGAAATAAATGGGTCTGCTTTTGCCACTTACTGGACCCCGGAGTCTGGGTCATTGACTCTGCGCCAGCTCATCCCGGCCCCGAAGAGTCCTGGGCACGGGCCCCAGCAACACAGAACAATGTATGTGTATATGATATGGTGACCAGATTTAAGTCATTTATTGGAAGCATCAAAGTGTTGAAAACAGCACCCTTTCCTACAAAAAAAAAAAAAAAAAGTTGAGAACAACCCAGAGGTAGAGATTGAATCCCCAGCAGAAGACAGGGAAAGGTGGCTGAGAGCAGAATCTGTGGCCACCAACACCCCCTGTGAATAAGCTCACTTCTTCAGTGAGGCGTCATAATACTTGGAAAGTTTGTTAGTGATGGACTCACAGGTGTTGTGTTGTGATCTGAGTAGCAGTCTGGTCTGGAGTCTAACGTTACATTCCTAGACTTTTTGTTATGTCAAAAAGAAAGAAAGAAATGATTTCACGACAAAGAAAAGTTGAGGAGACCCCAGAGGGTGATGGGTGTGGAGTGGAGCCTAGCTTCTTCTGGGCTAGAATTGGGCAGTCATAAGGGTGGGACTTCATGATCCACTGTGAGGATTGCTGCCCTGTGGGGCAGAACCTGGTGTTTACACTGGTGCATCAAGAGGCTGTTGCCCACACAAGACCAAACAGTATGGCTGGACAGTATTCTGGGGGAACTGGATCTCCACGTAGACTAAAGAGGTGCCTACCTATAAATCTAAGAGCCGAAACAGTTACTAAGGGAATATCCATAAGTGTATGTTACAAAGGCCATGAAGGGTTTTTAAATCATCTTAGTTGGAAGTGATTAAGGAAAGGAGATGGAGGGTAGACGAAAGAGTTGATGATAGAACAGGTATCAGCAAAGAAAATGCCAGTAAGATCTGAAGTTTTTGCTTTTATTTATTTATTTATTTAGGTTTCTCGAGACTGGGTTTCAAGACTATGTAGCCCTGGTTGTCCTGGAACTCACTTTGGTTTTTTTTTTTTTTTTTTTTTTTTTCCGAGACAGGGTTTCTCTGTGTAACCCTGGCTGTCCTGGACTCACTTTGTAGACCAGGCTGGCCTCGAACTCGCAAAGATCCGCCTGCCTCTGCCTCCCAAGTGCTGGGATTAAAGGCGTGCGCCACCACCGCCCGGCTGGAACTCACTTTGTAGACCAGGATGGCCTCAAACTCAGAGATCCATCTGCCTCTGTCTCCCAACTGCTGGGATTAAAGGTGTGTGCCACCAAGTCTGGCTTGAAGATTTGATTTTAGAGGACATTATGGGAGAGGCAGAGTAAAGATGGGTTTTAATAGGGTTGCTATAGATCTCACTGAAGTTTATCTAATTAAATGGTTTCATTTTAGATCACAAGAAAGTGATATACAGATAAATAGATGAGCTGTTAAAAAGGAACAAGCAACCAAACCTGTAACATTTTGACTCTCCACATTTAGAGAGCACCACTGAAGTTCTGACCTCACTGGTCCAGCTCATTGAGTCCCAGCACATGTGGCTTCTGCTGGAAAGCCTCAGGTTATTTTCCAGTTTGTGTCCCAGTACATCTAGTCCAGCATTTCTCAACCTGTGGGTTTCAAACCGGTTAGTGGTCAAATGACCCTTTCACGGGGGTCTCCTATAACCATTGGAAAACACAGATATTTACATTACGGCTCATAACAGTAGCAACATTACAGTTATGAAGTAGCAATGAAATAATTTTATGGTTGGGGTCACCACAACCTGAGGAATTGGTATTAAAGGGTCACAGCATTAGGAAGGTTGAGAAACACTGCTCTTGGCATTTATCCTAGAATTTGATGCAGCTAGGATACAAGGAAGGCAGACATTAAGTAGGAAGAAATGATTACCAAAACCTGCCAAGGAAGAAATTCTTGGAGCACATTATCTAGTAGCCATTATTTTTATTGCCAAAAGCTCCTCAGCTAGGGTTGGGACTCTTCAGTGTTAGTTCTCCCTCCCCATGCTCCCTCTTCTATCCTGCCCACCCATCCTCCCCACCACCCAATCCTTTCTGTGCCATTATTCCCCCGTTTCCTTATCACACCCCCTCCCCTACCTTAAAGAGCACCCCCCACAGTACCACTTTCCAGATATCCACCAGTACTTCAATTACAGTACACGTATCCAAAGATTCAAATTTATCATCCATATACAAGAGAGAACATAAGATGCTTGTTTTTCTGGATTTAGGTCACCTGACTCTGAATTATTTCCTTCTTCATATATTTGCCTGCACACTTCTTAATTTCATTATTATTAATAGCTGAATAATATTTCAATTGTGTACATGCCCCACATTTTTTTTATTATCCATTCATTAGCTGGTGGATGTCTAGGCTATTTCCTGGCCATTGCGAACAGAGTAACAGTGAGTCTAGATGAGAAAGCATCTATCTAGCAATATATAGTTTTTTGGGTATATGCCCAAGAGTGGTTGAGTTAGATCATATGGTAAATTTCTTCCTAGCATTTTGAGTAATCTGCAAACTGATTTCCATGCTTCCTGTACAATGTTGCACACCATCAACAGTGAGTAAGTGTTCCCCCTTTTCCACATATACATTAGCCTTTGTTGTCATTTGTTCTGGGATTTGGTTCTGTTTTTTATTCTTAGCTATTCTGACTGGGATAAGATGAAATCTTAAAGCAGTTTTAATTTTCACATTCCTGATAGCAAAGCATATTGAACATTTAAAAAATATTTCTCAGCCTTTTGCATTTATTCTTTTGAGAACTGTTTAGTTCCATCTCCCAAATTTTTATTGTGTTATTTGTTTTCTTGATGTTTAGGTGTTTTTTAGTTCTTCATAAATTCTACATACTAACCCTTGTCAGAGGTACAACTGGTAAATATTTTTTTCTATTTTGTAGTCTGCCTCTTCACTTGAATTATGGTATCCTTTGCTGAACAAGTTATTTTGGGGGGAAGTATGGAGAGTTAAAATTTGTTTAAGGCAATTGTAAATGTTATTATTTCCCTGATTTCCTTCTTGTTTGCATATAGAAGGCTACTTTTTTAAAATTCAAGGTATATCTTTTTTCTCCCCAACATCTCCCTTTTTTACTCCTATAAAAGGCACTGTTTCTTATAACAATCAGTATAATACAAAACAATCAGAATAAGTATGCAACAATTATGAAAATTATAAGATTTAAAACACATTCCCAATGTCCAGTCCATATGTATTTGGCAACTAATATTAATATTCTATTATCTATCTATCTCGATGAGTTTAAACTTCTACACCTAACTCAGTTTCCATTCTAAGTTGCATTACCAACTTAAAAAACATCTTCTTAGACCTAGAATATCCTTTTAATTCCTAAACAACTTAAAATTTAACTGTGAGACTATAACTATCTAGTCTTCAACCACATCAGAGACCTGAGAAGGATAAATATATCTGAATAAACAGGAAGTGCAGAGCAAGCAGCCTCTAAAATTGAGAAATGACAAACAACTGGCTGCCTGGACAGTCCCCAATTTCTCTCTATAACATTGGGACATCTATCTTCAGCCTTTTGGGCCAGTATCTCTGACAGACATTAATTGTAAAGCAGGAATTATGAAGGACTTACTCATCCTGTCTTGGCAGAGCTAGGCTGTCTTCCAAGTTTTGTCCTTTTCAGACAGCATTCTGCCTACAGTTGAAGCCAGGGCTTTCTCTTGCCCAGTGACAGGCTTGCCACTAATACAGCCATCTCCAAATGGAGATTCTTCAATGTTCATCATTTATTTGGAGTAGATAGAGTTGGGGGGGGGGAGGTGCTGTCAGGAGCTGACATGTCTCAAATAAAAAAATCTTAAGTTAAGAAAACATCTTTGAATGCCATATTCTACAGATCTCTTGAGGCTTTTGAAGACCCATCTATCTATCTCTGGATATTTGAATAAGGAAATTTTCCTTGTCTCTTAGCAACCTGATTTCTCATTAACTTAAAAAACATCTGTGGGGCTGGAGAGATGGCTCAGCGGTTAAGAGCACTGGCTGCTCTTCCAGAGGTCATGAGTTCAATTCCCAGCAACCACATGGTCGCTCACAACCATCCATAATGAAATCTGGTGCCCTCTTCTGGCCTTCAGATATACCTGCAGACAGAACACTGTATACATAATAAATGAATCTTAAAAAAAAAAAATCTGTGATACACTACACTAGTACCTAACAAAATGACAAGTTTGAATGACTATTAGTTTGCATTTCTTAATTATTCTAAACAGTTTGTGACAGTTGCTATCAAAAGGCTAAAACTTCACATTGCATTTTTAAGAATTACCTAGGTACAATGCCTTAAAAAGAGTTAACCTCAATTTTGTATGAAATCACGAAGATCTATACCAATGTAGCCAAATAGAACCTTAATTTTGTATCAGTATACAAAGATATAAGAGCAGAGTCAATAATCTGCCCCTTTTCTTTATCATTCCTATGTCATGTCTATATCCCCTTTTTTCAAGTCTAGAAGGTAACTTTTATGTGTTAATTTTGTACCCTGCTACTTTGATGAAAGTGTTTATTAACTGTCGCTTTCCTGTGACATCTTTAAGAACCATTATACTTAGAACCATATGGTCTTTAAATAAGGATACTTAAGCTTCTTCCTTTCTTGTTGGTATCGTCTTATCTCATCAACTTGTCTTGTTCCCTAGCCAAGACTTAAAGTACAATATTGAACAGGAATGGAGAGAGAGGGGCTATCCTTGTCTTGTCCCTTATGCTACTAGAAATACTTTGGTTTCCTCCATTTAGGATAATGTTGTCTTTGGTCCTGTAGTATATTGCCTTTATTATGTTGAGATATGACCTTCATAACTAGATTCTTCATAACTTTTATCTTGAAAGGAGGATGTTGGGTACTGTTGAAGGCCTTCGCTGCATCTAATGAGATGACTATGTAGTTTCTGTCTTTTAGTGTATTTATGGTAGATTGTGTCTATTGCTTTATATATGTTGAAACATTCCTGCATCTCTTGGGTGAAGCCAACTGATCATGGTAGATGATCTTTGTGATGTGTTCTTGAATTTGCTTTGCAAGGTTTTTTTTAATCGGAATTTTTATGTCTATGTTCATCAGGGAGAGTGGCTTGTAATTTCTTTCTTTTCTTTTTCTTTTTCTTTTTTTTTGGGGGGGGTTTCTGGTTTTGGTATCAGGATAATACTGGTTTTGTAAAGAGAATTTAGAAATGTTCCTTCTTTTTCTATTTTGAGAAATAATACTTTGGTTTCTCTTCAGATCGTATAAATCTTTTGCCTTTTACTATTTTGGGGAATAATCTGAGGCACATTGGTGGCAGACTTCTACACAGAATCCACCTGGGCTCTGTTTAGTTGGAAGATATTTAATTAGTTACCATCTCATTGTTTGTTGTGGATCAATTTACATTATTTATTATTTATTTCAACTTGAGTTAACTTTGGTAGGTAATGTAAATCTAGGATTTTTGGTTTTTCAAGACAGGGTTGCACTGTGTAGTCCTGGCTGTCCTGGACTCACTTTGTGGACCAGGCTAGCTTCCAACTCACAGCAATCCGCCTGCCTCTGCCTCCCAAGTGCTGGGATTAAAGTTGTCTGCCACCACACTGGGGCCATTTATTTCTTTTAGATTTTCCAGTTTGGTAGGATATAGATTTTTTTTTAAGTGTGTCTTTATGATTTTCTGAGTTTCCTCACTGTCTGTAAGTGATCTCTCTCTTTTATTCTTAATTGTATTAATTTACATCTTTTTTTCTTTTCCTTTTTTTTTTGGTTAATTTGTCAGTTTTGCTATTTTTTTTCAAAGAACTGTTTCCTTGATTCTTTGTATTTTTTGTTCTATTTCATTAATTTTAGCCCTGAATTTGATTATCTCTTCCCATGCTGTTTTGGAGTGCTATTTGTTCTTGTTTTTCCAAGGATATCAGATGCATTATTATTAATTTGTCATCTCTCAAAATTTTTCATATAGGTGCTTAGTGGTGTAATGAACTTTTTCCTCTTCGGACTGTCTTGTGTCCCATAGATTTAGATAGTGTTTTCATTTTCATTCAATTCTAGGAATTATTAATTTCATTATTGATTTCTTCCCTGACCCAGCTGTCATTCAGTAATGTGTTGTTTAGTGTCCATGAGTTTGTGGGCTTTCTGTAGTTTCTATTGGTAGACTGTGGTCAGGTTGTCGCGTCCTCCTCGACCAGCAAGGATGACGCAACTCACAAAAGCTCTTCTCCAGCAGTTTATTCAGGTCCCTTGAAAACAGTCTTCCGAATGCCCGGGCAGACCCAACCCACAGGCTAAATACTATATGAACAGCCAATCAAGTAAAGCCACATGGTGCTATCTTAGAGGCCCACGTATGCGGAAGCAAGCCAGATCAGCGGTCTTTGCCAAATATGGACTTGTTTACCACTGAGAGCACTCACCGTCGGGCTGGTGGAAGGCAGAAACCGGCGCCATCTTTAAGGCGCAGCACATCGCAGCTCTCTACATCAGGTAGATTGAAAGATGTTATTTCTATTTTCCTAGATTTGTTGAGACTTGCTTTGTGCTCTAATATGTGGTAGATTTTGGAAGATGTTCCATGGGCTGCTGAAAAATGTGTATTCGTTAAGTGTTTGGATGGAATACTCTGTAGGTGTGTTAGGCCCCTTTGTGTCTTTAAACTCCAGTTAACTTCAGATGACTTTGATATCTGATCCTTCCACCTCTACTTCCCAAGTGCTGGAATCACACATGTGTACCATTATGCTCAGCTTTTCCAGTCTCAGGTATTTTTGCTATAGCAACAGGACACTGAGCATCGAAAGTAGTAAGCCTTTATGTCCCTTTCTTCACATCAACTCCTAAGTTCCATGTGTCTTACTGTTACCCAATTATATTGTCTCCACATCCGCATCAGTGAAGTCAGAGGGATCCTGGCTGCTGTAAAACGGCACATAGGTCATGGAAAGTCCTTCCTGCCATCTGTTAGAATTCCAACATGGCTTTCACACAGACCCTGCCCCTAAAATTTCCTCCCTTCCTAGGCCCCCAGTGTATGAGGAGGCTCTTGGCCCTCATATGACTGCTGAACTGGGGCGGGGGACTGTTATGTAGGGACACTCCACTCCGGAGGAGTGGGATGGAAGGGTTAGGGGTAGAGGGTGGGAGGGCGGGACTGGGAGGGGTGGAAAGAGGGCACTGTGATGGAGATGCAACCTGAAGTATTAAATAAACATAAAAAAAATACATTGTAAAATAATATTTCTTCCCTTCCTGATAAATGCTTTTATTGTATTTCCAGCAAGTGACAAACATGGCTGCCGAAATTTGTCACCTTTTTATTTGTAATACTTGTCACTAAATAGAAAGTTACCTGACGTCTATTCATGAAGCTACAGTTGTCTATATTCCTGTGAATGGCCTCGTGTTTCCAACCCCTGGGAGAAAGTAGACAGTACATATCTAAAGAGATATATGTGTCATACCATATGACAGGGGAAGCGGATACGGAAAAAGGGAGCCTTTCTTACCAGGCTGAGTTGCTGCTCACCCCACCTATCTGGCGTACATAAATTTTGGCACACAGTTCTACACAGAGACTATGTGAGGCATGTTCCTGCTGCCCATTCCTCAGAGCTTCAACTCACTGGCTTTTTTTCACTTAAAGTGGGATGAACTCCTGATGCTATGAAGGAAAAGAGACAGAAGCACACATGGCTGCCTGTGTTGGCAGCCACAGGGTCCTGCAGCAGGGATGAGCTCTGTAGCCAGCAACACCACAAACTCACAGAAGTGCAAGTCCAGGTCCTAGAAAAAGCCCTCCCATGACAGACAAGCACTCAGTTCTAAAGGTGGGGTGCATAAAGCCCTTTATTTCATAACTGTCATTGCATGTATGGATAAGGTCACTTGGGTCACAGACAAACCACAAAGACTGGATAAGAGACTGACAGGAGCCCCCTTTCCTCAGGGAGAGGAGAACCGGCCACAGAACAGGATCCCATTGGTCTTAACATGCTGGATGAAGAAAAGGAAGGGGTGGTCAGCACAGAAGCGGGGGGTGAACCTCATGCATCTCATCATCATGATGGCGGCTGTAGCAGCCGCAGCCTCAGTACCCTCTTCATTGACTTCCACAAAGGACTTATGCACGACCTTGGACAGAAACAAGCCTTGCTTGGAAGATATTCCAGAAAAGTCTGCCCTGCCCTCCTCAAAGGCATCAGTCATGCCCAGCTTGCAAAGGACATCCTTCATGTCATAATTCTCCTCCAGCTTAAACCGTGGGAGGAAAACCTCCACCTCTTCTTCATCCATCTTGTCCAGCCTCGTCCACTCTATGAATTTCTCATAAGTTATTTCCTTTTCCACCTAGAAGAGAAATGAAGACTTTAGGACAGTGCTGTCACACAGGGCTATTGAGACAATGTGGAGGCTCTAAGCTGCCCAGGGAGGTGTGGCGGTAACTGAATATGGTAGCTGGGAGGGGCTAGGGAGCAGTTCAGGGCTCAGTGTTTGCCAAGCACAGTCCAGGCTCGGAGTTCCACCCCAGCTCCACAAATGGATGAAGATAAAAACATGATCATGGGAGCCTAGGAAAGCTGCGCCAGCAGAGCCAAATGCCTCTCTTTCTCTCTCACAGCCTCATCAAGGCCCCATGCTCCTTACTGTTCTCAGCTCAATGTGTTCATCTGGAAGCATGATGATCATGTTCAGCTCATTTCCGACATAGGGAAGCAGCAGAATCTTGGTAAAAATCTCTCCAATATAGGTCATCTTAAAGGTAGACTTCTTAAACATCATTTGTACAGGTTTCTGCTCATCCTGTAAAGAATGGATAAACATTAAGTTGAAAGGAGACCCAAGAGACACATTAGGCAAATTCATCCAAGGGAGCCAGGGACTCCAACTAGGAATACCTGTTTTTTTTATTGTATTTTCTATGTATGTGTCTTTGGCCTGCATATATGCACGTTTATCACATGACTATGTGCATTGTGTGCCTGAGTATTTCAGAAGAGGGTGTCAAATCCCCTGTAACTGGAGGGGGATGGTTATGAGACACCAGTGGGTGCTGCATTTGAACTCCAGTCCTCTTCAAGAACAACATGTGAGCCAGGCCTGGTGGTGCACGCATTTAATCCCAGCACTTGGTAGGCAGAGGCAGGTTGAGCTCTGTGAGTTCAAGGCCAGCCTGGTCTACAAAGTAAGTCCAGGACAGCCAGGGCTCTGTTAAATGGAACAACCCTATCTCGAAAAACCTAAAACCAAAAACAAAAACACAACATTTTTTTTTTTTAACTGCTGAGCTATCTCTCAAGCCCAGGGAGCGTTTTCTTGGATTGACTTCTAGAATACTTCATCAGCCTCTCAAACACTTGCTTACAACTTACATGTCCCCAAAGGCCGATTTCACAAGGTTTGGTCCTCAGTGCATAAGTTTGGGAGGAGGCAAACTCTTGTTTGTTTGAGACAGAGTCTCGCTCTGTAGCCCTAGTTGGCTTAGAACTTGCTACACAGACCAGGGTGTTTTGAACTCAGAGAACTACCTTCCTCTGCCTCCTGAGTGTTGGGATCAAAGGTATGTGCCACTATGCCTGGCATGGGGATGGAATCTCTAAGAGGTGGGGTCTAGTGGGAGGTGCTTATGTCATTGAGATGGGCCCTTGAAAGGAACTGTGGGATCCTGGTCTTTTTCCTTTCTTTCACTTCCTGGCCATGGAATGAACCATTTTGTTCCAATACCTGTTCCCAGCATTCCATTCCAGTACCCTCAAAACAGGCCCCCAAACAATGGGTCCATTTCATCATAGACTTAAAGCTCTAACACTGAGTCAAATAAACCTTTTCTCTTATTAAGTAGGTTATTTCTACATTTCAGTGACAGAATGCTGACTGACTCAGTCTCCAAACACCTGTGATGTCAGGGGCCAAGAATTGTATTCTATTGGGGTCTCATTTATTCTCATGACTTTGAACATGATTCTCAAATTCACTGTTCTAGCCTGGACTTCTCCCTGAACTCTGGAATAATGTATTTTATAGTCTATTTGACTCCTGTACTTTGACATTCCCTTGTAAAGCTGCTCTACCTACAACTCTTAACTGTCCTGGTTGACAGTGATGTCCTCCTTCCCATTGCCAAAACCATTTCATGTTCTGGACTCCTATCTTTCTCTCAAACCCTGCACCTGACTCATTACCAAATTGTATTGTCTGTCCCTTTGAAATATAACCAAAATATGACTTTACTTTGAACCTCCACTGCCATCAGCACAGCCCCGGGATACTGTGATGACCTCCTTGTCATTGAACTCAGCACAGCAGCCATAGGTCTTAGAACAAGGCAAGTGAGACCACACTGCTGTGGCTGGACATCTTGTGTGGTACCACTAGGAACAAAAGTTAATTTAAGTCCTTAATTACCCTGGAATAGAAGAAAGAGCCCACCTGCTTCCTATTCTCTCTACATTACTCTGTCTTCTTTAATCCACTATAGCCATAGGGCTGTTTGTAGAGTTGTGGATAACTAGATTAAGTCCTTCGCTGCCCAACAAACTGGTCCTCAGGACCTGGAACTCACCTCTCTCTTAATGTCCTGGTGTCTGCTCTCATGCCATCTTAGAGTGAGGGTTTCTTCCAAAGCTCTTATGCAGCTAGCACAGCAGCCTGCCACCCCCTCTGGATGTCTCTGGAGCCCTCTCAACAACCACTGTGTTTTTAACCTATGCTTATCTCGAATTTCTCTCCTCCAGGAAAAAAACAGAGCTTCATGAAGGTATGCACACTCAGACAGTTAATGCCTGGTGCACAGTAGGCTCTCAAGTGACATCTGAAGCCTGTGTTAATGGCAAACTAATGGGCAGGAATACTGTTCATAATCTAAATACAAAGCCATAGCAACAGAAAACCTTGTGCTTTTGGAGGCATGGCCACATACTTAGATTACAGTCAGCATCCGCTGTAGCCACGGAGTAGTCTTGTGTTTAGTGCAGAGACAAGGAAGCCAGACAATGCTTCTTGGCTCTGCGCTTAGCAGGGGGCCACAGTAAGTAGTTCCACTTATGTAATATAAGGGAAAGGTCTCAGAAGGATGCTTCTTGCTCTGAGTCCTATGTCCTTCTCCATGGACTAGAGTCAGGGTCAGAGCCCTGGTTGTGAGCATGACGAAAAAGGCCCCATGCTAAGGGGAGGCCAGTTCCCAAGAGCTTCACCATAGGCCCTCCTGATGGATGATGAGCTTGTATGAATTCAACTATAGGCATCTATCGTTTGTTCTAATGTACTACATCTTGTCAACAAGTGACTTCAAAGACAGAAATACTTTAATCAGGAAAGAACAGAACAGTTTATTTAAGAATGAAGCTTGAGGGCTGGAGAGATGGCTCAGGATAAGAGCGCTGACTGCTCTTCCAGAGGTCCTGAGTTCAATTCCCACCAACCACATGGTGGCTCACAACCATCTATAATGGGATCTGGTTCCCTCTTCTGACCTGCAGGCATATATGCAGACAGAACACTGTCTACATAATAAATAAATAAATCTTTAGGAAAAAAATGAAGCTTGAAATAAAATGAATTTCCTAAGAAACTGGAGGTTTAAATTCAAGGTTGTCAAGGATATCCAAGGGTCTGGTTAATGATACAGATTGTGATGGAATTAATTTGTTTTGTCAGCCTAGGAGTATAGGCAGAGAGAGAGAGAGAGAGAGAGAGAGAGAGAGAGAGAGAGAGA
>CAJQZJ010026942.1:0-28122 GCA_907164525.1 Lophiomys imhausi
ACTGGGGATTTTCTATTCCTTTACAATATAGACTGATATACTTTGACATGATTTTGTTGGTTTTATTTTGTACATTTCACATCATGCACGCTGTTCCCTCTTATCTCCTGCCTCCCTTCAGACCCACCCTCCACCATTGACACATCTCCCAACATTAAAAAAAAAAACTCTTTATGGAACCTGTACTGTGTCTCATTGAGTCCCACAATATTCCCTTTTGTCTATACAGTTTTGCTTACAAATGTTCATTATAATTACTTCTTGGTCTGCTACAAGGCCTCTGGCTTCTTCTACCTTGTCAATACTGGAACCCCACTGGGTCTCCTCTCAGATATCCTGTTGTTGTCTTGTGTCATGGAGATCCTGTAGTTTTGGGTCTGTGGAACTGGACTCTTCATGCATCCCACCAGTTCATTAATGGGGTATGTGATGTGGTGGGACAACTTAAAGCCCTGCAGTCCCCACATCCAGGACCAGTTCTACTGTGCTATATAGGTAAGGTGCAGGGCCTGCTCTCCTCAGGGTTGCAGCTGGTAAGGAGCTAGACCAGCTCTCCTGCTCTCTTGACCCCATCAGGCCCAACTCTCCTGCCTACTACCTGTGGTAAGGACAAAAGAGTGTACATGGGACCTCTCCCTCACCAACACAACCAAAAATCAGACAAAAGGCAGGCCTGGCATTTCCACACTCACTCCCTTGGGTCCAGCTCACCCACAACCACCACATCCAGGACCAGGCAGGGTTCTTCTAGTCTCTGGCTTGGTTTCTGTCCTGAGAGCCCATTTGGTGCTTGTCTGCAACTGGACTGGTGGCCATCACAGCCTAGCTCCCTGTCTGGGCCCAATGGTGCCAAACTGATGTTGGTCTCCAGCTTGATTTCTTTTCAGGAATATTTGGCTACTCTTCATTCAGATGCTCATAGGTCAGAATACTGAATGTAGACATAGCCTCTCTCCTCTCTGCCACCCACTGATGCACATGTGACACAGCAACCACATCTGTAATGCCTCTATGGGCAGGGACATCATTTTTCAATTACATTTTAAAATGCTTTCCCAGATTATATTAATGTTTTCTTAGAAAAGAAGCCATCAGCATAGAACACTCACATCTAGTAATATAATTTATGCACTTATATTGCCTTGAAATGTACCCTCTAAATATACACAATAGCCCATCTTTCATAGTTCATAACTGATGACCATAAATACATTCTTTCTTTAAAAGCCTTTTACTATACTTACGATTTTCTCAGAGAAAGAATGTTATCAACCATCAGTTCTCAACATCTGGGTAGTAGCCAGCAGAAGACACATTTCCAATGGTCTTAGGAAACCACAACCATAAATTTATTCTTCTAGAATGCTTCGTAACTGTAATTTTTCTACTGAGTGGCATCTCATTTCCTAAGACAATCAGAAATACATGTTTGACAAAGGTCGTGTGAAACAGAATATTTTTATTTAAAATACTTAAATTTATTAATATTTAACAAATATTTATTAATACTTAACAAATATCTACAAAATACCTATATCCTAAAACCTAATGAGGTAAAACCACTTAATATCTAAGAATATTTAATCAACCCAACTTTAATATTTTTAAAGGATGTTAAAATTCTCTAATGAAGGTTCATTAGAGAATCTTGGTTAAAAGTATAATTCTGGCAATTACGGCAGAATTATCTTCAGCTAAGTTCAGCTCCCTCCAGGCCTAGCTTTGCAGGTTTATGGGATCAGTTCCACAGCCTCAATCTTCTGTGTGTTATTCACAGGGAAGGATTTAAAGTCTGTAATAGCAATTTCCTGCTGTTGGCCAGTTTCAACATTCTCCTCTCCCCAAGCTCACTTCAGGCTTCACTCATTCCTTAGCAAACCTTATGCAGTTTTGATCCTGCCTTTGACCTTTATCAGTTCTGCAGCTTGCTTTGAGTTCCTTTCTCTGCTTGAGCTATTTCATCATGGCCTCAGGGTATATGGCTTACATTGATTTGTATCCAATGCATTCAATCCTTCTCTCAAACTTGTGGCAGGAGTCATGTGAACCCCCCAGGTTTATATAGGGGCTCGGCCCATGATCTTCTGAAATGTCCTGTAGATTCTTGAACTCTCTGAAGGAAATTCATAACTCCCATGACTTTTGCAACTTTATATCCACGCCTCCACCTGCTGCCCTTCACAGTCCTCTGTCAATTCTGGATTCTGTCCATTTCATAAGGCGGTTAACAGCTGATACCAATTGCTATTCATAAACACTGTTTATAGTCCATATGCTGCCATGCCAGGTGCCCACAACTACCAGACTGATTTTCCTGTCCTTGAAGAATCCTGCTCTAATTTTAACCTATTCCAGTTGTGACTCACAGGTTGGGAACTGCAGTTAATGGCTGTGAACACCTTATTAAAAAATTTCCCATATTTGCAGGGCTTTCCTTGGATCACCACCTCCTGAATAATGACACATGGATCTTTGTTAGAAGCTTAGGCATTATGGTTCGGCAGATTCTCATCTATTCTAACCCAACAGTAATTTGGTTTGGCATACATTCCACCTCATGGCCCATTACTTTGCCTGAGGACCTTAGTTCCAGCCCTTGTTTCTTCCACCTGGCTAGTGAGTCCTCCCACATCAGATTCCTTCTCAGAGTTCCTCTCTGTGCCCAAACTCCTATCTGTGCTCTCCTGCCTCAGCTCTTGGCTAGCTCTTGATTAAACCAATCAGAAGGTATTTTAGGCAGTGTTTACAAAATATGATGCAGTGAAAGTATAACAGTAGCAAAGTCCAGAGTGTGCTCAGCTCTCTGCTGGTACAGAAACCAGCATAGAATAATACAAGGACACTCTACACAGTGCACAAAAGATCACCCCACACCCATATCCATTAGACACTTAAGGCTCCTCCACAGTAAAATTCCCTGATGTGTAACAAGTTGTAAACTCCATTTCCTTCGCATTTAATAGACTCTCTCTCCAAAACATATTATTGATGGTGTTTAAGTTCTGAGCCCCAAATAGTCTTCCATACTCCTTGTATTTAGTTTGTTTCACCAATATGAATTTTCTGACGACTAAATTCTGATGATGAGTAAATCATGAGCTCCAGGTGTAGGCTGTCCCACACCCTTCTAACACAGGGCTTCCTACTCACACAAATATTCTAATGTTGAGTAAAATATACACCACAAATAAGGGATTTTCTATATTTCCCATACTAGTATCATTTCACACCAATAGGAATTTTCTAATGTTGACCTTCACACCAATAGGAATTTTCTAATGTTGACCTAGGTGTGATCGTCAAGGAAAAACTTTACCATGCTCGGACATTCAGAACTCTCTGTGTGAACTCTCTGATGTTTGGTAAGACATGATCTTCGACTATAGGCCTTTCCACATTCCTTACATTTAAAGGGTTTTTCTCCAGTGTGAATTTTCTGATGTGAAGTCAGTTGTGATTGCTGAGTAAGGCCTTTCCACATTCATTACACACATATGGCTTCTCACCAGTGTGAATTATGTGATGTTGAATCAAGCTAGATTTCAGAGTAGAGGCCTTTCCACATTCATTACACCTAAAAGGTTTTTCTCCAGCATAAACTTTCTTATGATGACTGAAACTTGAATGCCAATTGAAACCCTTGCCATATATTTACATTCCTATACTTTCTTGCCACCATTAACCACAGGATAATGAATATTTTGATGATCAGTAAGGCCAGCATGAACTTTCTTATGACGATTGAAACTTGAATGCCAGTTGAAACCCTTGCCACATTCTTTACATTCATATACTTTCTTGCCACTATTGACCACAATATAATGAATATTCTGATGATGAGTAAGGCCTGAAACATGACTAAAAGCTTTTCCACAGACTCCACATACATAGGGTTTTTCTCCAGTGTGAATTTTCTGATGTGAAATCAGATGTGATTGTTGAGTAAAGGCCTTTCCACATTCATTACACACATATGGCCTCTCACCAGTGTGAATTCTGTGATGTTCAGTCAAGCTAGCTTTCAAAGTAAAGGCCTTTCCACATTCAGTACACACATATGGCCTCTCACCAGTGTGAACTCTTTGATGTCGAGTCAAGGTATATTTCAAAGTAAAGGCCTTTCCACATTCATTACACACATATGGCCTCTCACCAGTGTGAATTCTGTGATGTCGAATCAAGGTATATTTCAAAGTGAAGGCCTTTCCACATTTATTACACCCATATGGCCTCTCACCAGTGTGAATTCTGTGATGTCGAATCAAGGTATATTTCAAAGTAAAGGCCTTTCCACATTCATTACACACATATGGCCTCTCACCAGTGTGAATTCTGTGATGTTCAGTCAAGCGAGATTTCAAAGTAAAGGCCTTTCCACATTCATTACATTCATAAGATTTCTCACTAGGGTGAATTCTCTGAAGACCAGATATATTTGAGTGCAAAACAACTGGCTCTCTAGATTTCTTTCCTAGATGAGTTTTCTTACTACAGTGAACTTGCTGAAAGTGAGTGAGATCTGAATCAGGAAGAAAGATTTTCACATACCCCGTATCTTCATGGAATCTCTTACCAGGGTGAGTTAGCTGGTGATAAACATTGTCTGATCCAACACTAAGGGATTTCTCTCCCATATTAAGCCTCTGATGATTGAAAACTATACCTTGGCTCACCATGGGCATTCTTTTATAGGTGAGTGTCAGTTGCTTCAAATGGTCCTGATTTTGATATGTGTTAAACAGATTTTTGCATTCCCCATCATCTCCAAGACATGAATCTTCAGCACTGTGTTTTTTAAAAAATTCCTTCATTACCCAAGGAGATAATTCTTCACATGTGCTAGTTTTTTCCAGTACCTTCTTGTTCTGAGAACTGAATCTGTGTCTGCAAGATAAGTACATACTGGTAATCTAAAAATAGAGCATCCAATATAAATAAAGTAAATCTTAAGAGTATAATACAGAATTATGAATATGAAAAGGAGACAACAAATAAATGCAAAATTAATAAAACTGAGTCAGGTGAGAAAAGTATAAAGTTTTCCTTTGATCATATTCATCTAAGGAATTAAAGGGAAAACAAAAGATTACCCAGGTATTGGTCAATAACAGAAAACAGACATTATGCTATTACACTCAATGTGATATAATCAAGTCAGCAAATTAATAATTGTAACAATAATTCTAGAATGAATACACAACAAAAAAGGAGTAAATGACATCATATAAACCAAGGGCCAGTAAGCATGAATGGAATAATCTAATGATATAATAGCAATGTAACATACTACACTGTGTAATCCTTTCCATCTCTACTGGAATGACTGCACACATGACTTTTTGTACAAACTGAAAAAAAGAGCACTCCTAGAAGAGATTAGTCAAGAAAAAGTTTAAAGATCACTACACATCTTTATTGATCCTTTGCATGATGAAGTCCTTCACTGTTTTATTTCCTCCACTATATAAAGCCATGTCAGTTTCTCCTCACATAATCTTATTTTCCCCTTGGTTTTTTTCTTATTCATTTCTATGTCAGTATGTAAGTACAGTATGCTTGTGCCATCAAGTCTTTTCACAGATCTTTTTCCTTTCTGAGGTACAAATAAATAAACAAATAAATTCCAGGAAAAATAACAAAAATAGGATGTTATCAGAGTGTGCAAGATCCTATCTTCGATACTCAGTACTGACAACAGGAAAAGAGAAACCACACTTGGGGTGTGTCCCAATGGCAGACCTTCTTTTACTGTGGATCTCAATTAAGACCATACTCCAGTCACAGAGAATAACAAAGAATTTCATAATGCAGAAGAGGCTGAGCATTAAAAGAAGGAACCCATTGAATAGAGAAAATGCAAGGATAAAGAAGACTGAAAAATAAACAAGTGGGCTGGAATGTTGCCTCAGTGCTTAAGAGCACTGCCTGGTCTTGCAGAGGACCTGGGTTTGGTTTCCAGCACCTGCATGACATCTTACAACCATCTGTAGTGCCAATTCCAAAGGAGTTTGACAACCTCTTCTGGCCTCCTCAGATACAGCATCCATCTGGTGCACAGATACACACATAGGCAAACAGATCCACAAATGTTTTAAATAATTTTAAATTTTGCAAAGGTGTGGGTAAACTGGGGCAACAAAGCTCACAATTTCCTAAGAGAATGAAGAAGCTTGTAATGTCTGAATGAAAATTATGGGAAGCAAGAGGAAGGACTTGATGCAAACCATCCACAAAGTTGTATCCAGTGGAGACAAAGAATAGCATTTACCTCTCTGTAATGTGAAGGACAAAGAGACCACATAAATGAATGGCATCTGAAGTGACAAGAGAGTTCATCTGGAAAGGCTCTGCTCTACAAGTCACATCTCTGTCAAAGGCCTCTGACCAGTGAAAAGCTATTTCCATGGTATTCTTGCCAACTATAAGAAGCTAGGCTATTGCACTGGCTTGTTTATGTAAACTAGACAAAATGCCTCCATAAGATCAGAATGTAGGGATCTTTCTTAATTAGTGATTGATGGGTGAGGGCCCGGCCCACTGTGGGTGGTGTCATCCCTGGGCTGGTGGTCCTGGGTTCTATAGGAAATCAGGCTGAGCAAGTCATGGGGAGCAAGCCAGTAAGCAGCACTCCTCCATGGCCTGCATCAGCTTCTGCCTCTAGGTTCCTGCCCTGCTTGAGTTCCTATCTTGACTTCCTTCAGTTATAGATTACAATATGGAAGTATAAGCCAAACAAACCCTCTCCTCCCCAACATGTTTTTTGGTTATGCTACTTCATCACAGCTACAGAAACCCTAACTAAGACAGTTATCCTCTATACCGATGACTGTCCCATTCTACCTTAGCCCTCACTCACCTGGATAAAGTCCTCTTGTCTCATTCCTCACAATCATCCAGGGCCCTTGTCCTTTTTCCAATAAGGAGAACAGATGTCGCTGATGAACACAAAGTCCTAAACAGATTTGTCAAAAGGGAAATGAACACATGGGTAAGAATTCCACTTTTATCACCTGATTCCTCCATTATTAAGAGAGACAATAATAAGAATGACAAGAACGAGCCATAAAGTATTTCTGAGGGGTGAGGAAGATGGAGGATGCCAATAACAGTGACTATTGCTAATTCTATAAAGTAAAAACCACGTTCAGAGAAATTCCTCTATGTCTTTTTTAAAAAGGACTCAGTCTAGTGTTGAGACTGAATCTCACCCACTGAGATGAGGTGGCTGTAGTTCTCCATCATCACATCTCTGTACAAACTCCGCTGTTCCAGGTTCAGGCACTCCCACTCCTCCTGAGAGAAGTCTACAGCCACATCTCTGAATGTCATTAGACCCTAAAAAGACACACCAAAAATATGAGAGGTGAATTTTAAAAAAGCTGTTTAGATAGAAGGAAGAGCTATGTAAAAGAGCAGTGGCCTGAAAAAAATGAATGAGCACCTAGAGCTGACAGTCTGCAGTATGGCAGGAAGAGATATGGAAGTGAATATAACTAATAAAAGCTGAGAGCTTGTAGAAACCTAACAGCTCCAGCTTCCACCAGGGCATGCCAGCATGCTGCTATAACTCTGAGCACTGGAAGCAGAGCAAGGCGGAGCTTGTGAGTTCCAGGCCTGCTTGGTCTACATAGTCAGTTCAGGCCAGGCAGGGCTATGCAGTGAAACCCACGCCTTACATGTCACTCTTGATGCACTACATGGTGTAGTTTGTGGAACAGGAGGCCAAGTACAGTGGTGTGCTGTACTTGGGAAGATTTTCAAGGAGGAGGGGCTACTGGGATTTTTCCTTGGCTGAATCCCTCATCTCCTGAGGAATGTGGTTTTCTTGTGGGGCTGAAACCTGCTGGCCAAGTTCATCACTGGCTACCTGGTAGAAGACAGCTTCAGCCAGGCCCTGGCCATCCAGAGCTGCACCAAGTTTGTGTTGGAGACTGCAGTGAGCTTGCTGACCTACCCCTTCCTGTTCATTGGAGATCTCATGGCTGTTAACAACTGTAACTGCAGTCTGGAATCCCTCTTTACTCTCCCATGTTCAAGTCCTGGATCCACTGCTGAATGTATCTGAGTATGCAAGGCCAGCTCTTCTGTGGCTCCAGCCTGACTTTCTGCCAGGTATCATCAGGGTTATACTTTGTACTGCAGTAACCTAAGTCACCTGAGAAAACATTTATGGGGTCTTGTTCTATCCATGTTCAGAACCTATCATCTCAGGTGCCTGAGGGAGACTCTAGTCCAGGCTGGCTTCAAGTCCATTATTTGCCATGTGTTTGTTCAGATGTGGGCTAGTGGAGGTGGGTCACCTGGGACCTGGGGAAGCCTAGGGGGAGTGCTTTTGGGGTGGGATTCCCTCCCTGCCCAATGGTATTTGAGTCAATCTTATACAAGAGCAGAGGAAGGTTGTGGAGGCAAAGGTCAGAGGCAAGTCTCCCCTCTACCTCCCTCCTAGCTCACCCTGCTACTAGGCCAGAAGCACCCTCTCCTGCATTCTAAATAGGGCACCATCATGCCTGGGCCTGTGATGGGCAGCTAATGATGTGTTCTGCTCTTGATCTCAACACTACTTTTCTGGTACAAGGGTAGTGCCTTCTCCTGATTGGAAATCATGTCACTCCTCAGAATATCCCCCTTATCCACCTGTCTGTAATGGTAGCACCAGGTGTGAAGGTTCTGTCACCTGTGTGGTGTGTGAATATGTCCAGGATACACAGCCAATATCTAGCCATCCCCTTCATGGTAAGACAGACCCCCATCTCCTTGAATAAATGTATTGATGATGATTTGAAAAAATAAAAAAATAAAATCAGGTACACTGAACCTGATATTAGAGAACGTGAGGAACAGACTTGAACTCATCAGCACAATAAAAGACTTGCTAAACAGGACACTGTTAGCACAGGGACAGGGATTAACAATTAATAAATGGGTCTCATGAAACTGAGACACTTCTGCGCATCAAAGGACACTGTTATTTGGACAAAGTGGCAGCCTAAAGAATGGGAAAAGATTTTATCAACTACATATGCCATAGAAGGCCAATATCCAAAGTGTATAAAGAACTCAACAAACTAGGTATCAAGGAAACAAATAACACAGTTAAAAACTATGAGAAGGATCTAATCAGAGAAATCTCAAAAGCAAGCTCAAATGGCTGAGAAACACTTTAAAATGTTCAACTTTCTTAGTCATCATCAAAATACAAATCAAAACTACTTTCAGATTCATCTTACATCTGTCAGAATGGCTAAGATCAATGAAACAAGTGACCACTCATGTTGGCAGCCTGTGGAGGAAGGGGAACACTTCTCCATAGCTGGTGGGTGTACAAACTTGTACAGCTTCTGTGGAAAAGGGTGCGGTGGTTCCTCAGGAAGATGCACATAAATCTATCCCAAGACCCAGCTATTCCACTCTTGGACATATACCCAATAGAGTTTCATCCTACCTCAAAACACTTCCTCAAAAATGTTCATTATTGTTCTATACATAATAGCCAGACATTGGAAACAACCTAGATGTCTCTTGACAGAAGAGTAGATAAAGAAAATGTGGTACATTTACAAAGTGGAGTATTACTCAGTCATTAAAAACATGACATCCTGAAATTTACAGGTAAATAGATGGAACTAAAAAAATCATCTTGAGCAAGATAATGCAAACACAGAAAGACAAATATGTTACGTATTTACTGATGTGTGGATATTAGCTGTTTAGTCAGGCTACAATCTTAGAACCTTATGGGTTATGTATACATATGGGACTAGAGGGTAAAGAAAGATCTCATTAGGAAAGAGAAATAGAACATATAGTTATGGATTATTTGTGTTTGATGGCACAGGAAGAACAATTGAGGAAGGGGAGAGGCAAGGGCAAGTCAGGCAAAATTAGGGCCCTTTTCTATGGGCAGTATGGAATCCCTTTACAGTAGAAAACATGCTAAAATATATACATATATGGAGGCAATCTTAATGAAATCACCAAACAATGGGGGAGACAGAGCCCCAATTGGCCATCTCTTGTCACTAAATGAAGCAGACAGTACTGGAATTGAACTATATCTAATTGTGTTGTTGGCCAAAGAGGCATCATAGGACCCTCCTAACAATCTAGGCTGTTGCCAAGACCATAGGTTGATCTCCACAAACTGACAGCCAGGTCTCATTGCTTAACACAACACTTCCTCAACGCTTTGAACATGGAGGGGTCAAGCTGGTGCCTACACAGAGCCTTCACCCCTACATTCTAGCATCTTTGGTACAGAAAGGTATTCTGTATCCACCAAAAGAAAAACATAAACACCAAGCCAGCCACAAACTCTTTGATCTACTATGTGATAATGTAAATTTCTATAACTGTGTTTGTTTATCAGTTCTCTCTCTCTCTCTCTTTCTCTCTTTCTGAGATAGGGTTTCTCTGTGTAGCCCAGACAGTCCTGGACTCACTTTGTAGACCAGCCTGACCTCAAACTCACAGAGATTTGCCTGCCTCTGCCTCCTGACTGCTGGGATTAAAGGTGAGTGCCACCACACCCGGCAATTACAGACAGCTGTGAACTGCCATGTGGGTGCTGGAATTTGAACCCCAGGTCCTTTGGAAGTGCAGCCAGTGCTCTTAACCACTGTGTGATCTCTCCAGAACCCCTCCGTTTCCATCTTGACCCAGCTATCTCCAAATAATTGAAACTGTATTATTTGTTAAGCGAGCTTCACAACACAATAACTGAGCAGTTATTACTCTATTCTTAACCCCCTAAACTAATCTGCCTTCCACCCAGCTTACATTTCAGAGATAATTACACTTTGTAGCTTTTCCGCTTCAGCTGGCTCTCCCATAGTCTATCCTACACCTCTGCCTGTGTCTGAAAATTCCCTACTTTCTATTCTAACTCATCTTCCCCTGGAGGGCAGGAAGTCCAGCCCTATTCTCTTCCCTACTCACTGATTGACTATGAGCCGTTTTATTGGCATTATCAAGCGACAGTTGGGTAGCAGTGTTTATAGAATATGGAGACAAGAGATTCTTAGAATAAGGATTACAACCAGATATGGGAGGTGTACAGATATCAGCATTTGAATCACACAATGAACTTATGCCTACAACAAACGTTTCCTGCCTGCAAGATATACTACATATAGTAATGGTAGCACATAGCTTGTGGAAGTAACCAACCAACAACTGCTTTGACTTAAGACCCACTCAACAATATCGAACCAATACTGCCTGAGTGACCAAAAACCAGAGACTGGACATCCCAGAAACCTAGGCTGTTCCAGTTTCTGAAGAGAATATTAGTGTTCTCAAAAAAATGTAGCAATAAAATGACTTCTAATGACATTCTGCTATACTCATAGATAAGTGTCTTAGTCAGCCATCATCAGATAAGCTTCCTCCTGCAGCAGATGGGAACAAATGCAGAGACCCACAGCCAGATTTATGTAGGGAGTGAGAGACCTCAGAACACTCAGCTCTAAATGGGATGCCTTCATCAAATCCCTCTCCCTCAGGGAACCCTGCCAAGGAGGAGGTGGAAGAAGTGTATGAACTAGAAGGGACAGATGACACCCAGAAAACAAGGCCCTCTAAATGAACATGAGCAAAGCTTATATGAATTCATGAAGACTGGGGCAGCATCGACAGGGCCTGCATGGGCCTGCACAAGGTCCTTTGCAAATTACTATATTTATGGGATTCCTGAGTATGCAAAGGAATCTGATAGTTTTGTCTTCTCTTTTCTTCTCTTTGATGGTCTTGTCCAACTCTAATGTGATAGTGTTTATCTTATATTTCATTTTGTTACGTTTTATTATTATTCTTTAGAGCCCTGGTTTATATTTTTTCTAATAAGAGAGGAAAGGAAGTAGATACAGATGGGAGGGAAGAAGGGAGGCACTGGGAGGAGCCAGGGGGTGGGTGATGGTGGAGATAGTAATCAGGATATACTATGTGAAAAAAAACTATCTTCAAGAAAATGTAAAATGAATAAAAAATGCAAAGGATGGAAATGAAGATGGTGCAGAAAGGATGGCAACACAGGTCTGGGAGGGCACAGTGACAGGGCCGACAGGGCAAAGAGGGTCATCTACCTTGTAATCCTCCCCCCCCCCTCTAGTTTCCTCAAGACAGGGTTTCTCTGTATAGTTCTGGCTTTCCTGGAACTCACTCTGTAGATCAGGCTGGCCTTGAACTCAGAGATCCACCTGCTACTGCCTCCCAAGTGCTGAGATAAAAGGCTTGTGCCACAACCACCCAGTTCCATCTTGTATGCTTCCTGAGGCCATTTCAGGTTCACCTAGGATTTGATCTCCTTGAGGAGAATCTCATGGGAAATCAGCCAACTCTATTCTAGAAACCCAAGGTCAAAATGCTGCCCTAGATAACTTATCTTAGTTTCTGTTAAACTGCCTGCTTGTACATTAAACTCTCCAGACAACTGTTTAACTTAGCGGAGTTCCCCTGCAGTTGCTGAATGACATGCCAGGAAATGGTTTCTGCCCTCATACACCCTATGCTCTGGGCACTAGGTGCTATACAGAGGTCCAGAATACCTGAGTGTATGCCCATCTGGCTGGAATAAAGACTTGCAACTGGCAAAACTAAATTAAATTAACTTGATTATATCAATACTTAGACACTGTTATTTGAACCAAATAGCAGCCTACAGATTGGGAAAAAATCTTCACCAACCGCACATCTGACAATGAAGTAATATCAAAAATTTATAAAGAACTCAAGAAATTAAATGCCAAGAAACCAAATAATCCAATTAAAAATGGGAGAAAGAGCTAAATAGAGAATTCACAAAGGAGGAATCTCTAAAGGCTGAGACACACATGAAGAAATGCTCAGCATCCTTAATCATCAGAGAAATGCAACTCAAGATGACTCCAAGATTCCATCTCACACCTGTCAGAATGGCTAAGATCAAAAGCTCAAATGACAGCACATGCTTGCAAGGGTGTGGAGAAAGGGGAACGCTCCTCCATTGCTGGTGGGAGTGCAGGCTTGTGCAACCACTATGGAGGTCTTTCTGGCGATATCTTAAAAAACTTAAAATAGCTTTGCCTCGGGACCCATCCATACCACTTCTGGGTATACATCCAAATGACTCCTCACCGAATCACAAGGAAGCTGCTTCATGTATGTTCATAGCAACCTTATTTGTTTTTGTTTTGTTTTGTTTTGTTTTGTTTTGTTTTTTTGTTTTTTCGAGACAGGGTTTCTCTGTGTAGCCCTGGCTGTCCTGGACTCACTTTGTAGACCAGGCTGGCCTCGAACTCGCAAAGATCCGCCTGCCTCTGCCTCCCAAGTGCTGGGATTAAAGGCGTGCGCCACCACTGCCCAGCGAGCAGCCTTATTTGTAATAGCTAGAAACTGGAAACAACCCAGATGTCCCTCAACTGAAGGATGGATTAAAAAACTATGGTACATCTACACAATGCAATACTACTCAGCTGTCAGAAATGAGGAAATTATGCAATTTGCAGCCAAGTGGATGGAACTAGAAAAGCTCATCCTGAGTGAGCTAACACAGACTCATGACATCTATTCACTTATAGTCATATTTTAGCTATATAGTACAGGATATCTATTCTACAACCAACGTACCAAAGGGAACAGGAACATTGTAGAGAGCTGCGACGTGCCGCGCCTTAAAGATGGCGCTGGTCTCCGCCTTCCACCAGCCCGACGGTGAGCGCTCTCGGTGGTAAACAAGTCCATATTTGGCTAAGACCGCTGATCTGGCTTGCTTCCGCATACGTGGGCCTCTAAGATAGCACTACGTGGCTTTACTTGATTGGCTGTTCATTTAGTATTTAGCCTGTGGGTTGGGTCTGCCCGTCCCTTATTCGGAAGACTGTTTTCAAGGGACCTGAATAAACTGCTTGAGAAGAGCTTTTGCGAGTTGCGTCGTTCTTGCCGGTCGAGAGGGACGCGACAGAACATAAACTTTTTCTTCCTGTCAATGAGACACTTTGCTCTAGTGGTGCTTCCTTGTAGGCCCCCAGTGTATCAGGAGGTTATTGGCCCTCATATGACTGCTGAACTGGGGCAGGGGACTGTTATGTAGGGACACTCCACTCTAGAGGAGTGGGATGGAAAGATTAGGGGGTAGAGGGTGGGAGGGCAGGACTGGGAAGGGTCAAAAGAGGACACTATGATGGAGATGTAACCTGAAGCAATAAATAAATAAATTAAAAATAACAATCCTTAGAGGTCCACTCCTCAACTTCATACTTCATACTACAGCTAGAGAGATGACTCAGCAGTTAAGAGAACTGACTGCTCTACTGCAGGACAGGAGTTCAAATCCCAGTGCCCACATGACAGTTAAAAACTGTCTTTAATTGTCAGGCATGGTGCAAGTCTTTAATCCCAGAACTCATGAGGCATACCCAGGTTCATCTCTATGAGTTCCAGTCAGTGACACATCCCATGTTGATTAACTGAAACATCCTGTCCTATAAATTAAATAAACACATTTTTAAACTGTAGGCCTTTAGCCACACAATTCCACTTTGTAAAAGTATGGAGAAATTCTAGTTCTCCCTTAACAAAAATGAATTTCCCCTCCTTTGATTCTTTCTCAGGAGATTAGAATACAAATGCAATGGATGCCAACACTAGGCTGTTTCACAACCATCCCTTACCAGCTTGAAGAGACTCAGGTAAGCAGTTTAAGGACAAGCAATAATAGATATTCATATGCTATCTTGGAAGACAAGTCCAACTTACTTGGGCCATGGCTTAAAATTTCAAGAGTTGACCAGTTTTCTTCTGGATTCCACTATGAACAAAGTACAGTCTCGAGAAAGCAGTGCTAGAGAGAAAGAATGGTGAGAGGTTAGTGGTTTTTTTGAAGTTTGTCTTAGTTACTGTCTACTGTCATGAATAGACACCATGACTAAGAAAGACCAACACAACTTGAAAAGGAAGCATTTAAGGGGCCTTGCTACAGTTTTAGAAGGTTAGTCCACAAACATCATGGCAGGAAGCAGGCAGGCACAGTACTGGAGCAGGAGCTGAGAGTTTGGTATGAGCTTCTGAAACCTCAAAGCCCATCTCCAGTGGCACACCTCTTCGAACAAGGCCACACCTCCTAATTCTTCCCAAATTGTTCCACTAACTGGGCAGCAAACATTCAAACATATGAGTTTATGGGGGCTGTTTTCATTCTAACCACCACAGAGCTTTCAAATGGAAATATGTGCAGGAGTGTTTTCTTCCTTGGAGGAAGGGCTTAGGGATTCTGTGGAAAGTCTAGTCCCTTTGCAAAACCAGAGTTACTAAATTAGAGAGTGATGATTTGAATTTAATTAGTTATATCCAAGCCATGAAAAAGTCGAGAATATGAAATAGGATCATTCTTTCTTTCCCTAAATGTTCCCTATAACTATTTTATTTTTGAATTAGATACCTGATGGTCACTATAAGATGGTGGAAATCTCCCACCTGGAAGCCCACTAGATCTGCCCTAGACTCTCTCCTGCACTTCCATAACCATCTTCTCCATATCCAACAATATGATACCTACTGACCCATTTTTATTCAGAGTATACAACATAAGCCACATCACAGAACCAAAGACAAGTTTGAAGCCTCAGTAAACCCTGAGTAGACCCACTAGACATTTAGTGAGATGACTGATGTGGTGGTTTTAAAATAAGAATGGAACCCATATACTTGAATGCTTAGTCCCTGGCTGTTGGGAAAGATTAGGTGTGCCTTATTGGAGAAGTATAAATGTGTCTTTTATTCAACAGACATAATTGTCCTCTCAGTGGCTTACTGCTGAATAAACTCACCCTTCTACCTCTTTCTGAATTCTGGCTGGCTGTTTCAACTCAGCTGTTCTGGCTCCAACTCCTCTCCTAGCTGACTGATTCAATCTGGATTCTCATTGAATTGCTTGGCCTCAAAATAACTCTGAAAATTTGTTCTGATCCTCTGGCTCCTTCTTATTCTCCGGCTTCAACTGCCTCAGGAACTACACAAACTCAACTGCCATGAACTGCAGATGATCTCAACTCTGCTGCACAGACTCTGAAGTGTTGTTAAGTACACTCTCTTTCCTGTCTCTTCTTGGTAGAGTTGGGTGTATCCCTTCTCTAACCATTTCTATCAAATCTTTCTCTGATTCTTTGTGGTGAGCCACAACCCTAAGATGGCGCCTGGCTTAATGCCAGAAAGCTCAAGCTTAGCTGTAAACAAGCCTTATTTGGTAGCAGCTGCCTAGCCCGGTGTGCTTCCTCCTTTTGTGAGCCTATCTTGGATCGCTAGGTGGCATGATCTGACTGGGTTTGAGTAGGCATATAAGGGCTTGGGGGAGGAGAAGCAGGGAGACACAAGCAAGGATTCGGAAGACTGTTTTCAAGGGACCTGAATAACTGCTTGAGAAGAGCTTTTGCGAGTTGCGTCGTTCTTGCTGGTCGAGGTCGATACGACAAGTGGTGGCCTGTACGGGGAACCAGAAAAGACTCAGAACTCTTGCAGTCAGGGGCAGTGCACTGGTAAGTTCCCGGGATAAATTGGGACAATAAAGTTTTGCGGAAATTGCAAACTAAAGGTAAAGTTTCGCGGAAATTGTGAACTAAAGGTAAAGTTTCGCAGAAATTGCGAACTAAAGGTAAAGTTTCGCCGAAGTTGTGAACTAAAGGTAAAGTTTCGCGGGAAACTGCGAACCGAAAGTAAATTTTTAATCATGGGATCGTCTCAGTCACATCCAATTTTTCTGGCTCTTCAAGAGCTACTTTTAGCTAGGAAATTGAAACTTAAGAAGTCAACCCTAGAGAGATTTTTGAATGAATGCGACTCCGTGGCTCCATGGTTTGCGGTGTCCGGGAATCTTATGGTATCCTTCTGGGACAAATTAGGCAGGGACTTGGATTTTGCTTGGGAGCAAGGTACTCTCAAGCATGGAGTAAGACCGGTTGGAAGATGGTGAGGAGTTGTTTAGGAGATCAGAGATATTGCAAGGCAGTGGAAAAGGGACAAGAGGCATTAGAGCAGTTAAAAGAGGAGCGCTTGGCCAAATCTGGGAAAGATACTTCGGAAGAGGATAGCTCAGAGTCTGAAGAGGAACTTGAAATGTTAGCAAAGGATATGGAGAAGTCATCTTTGAGGAAGAGTTCTGACTGCACCCGGATAGAGCCCTCAGGTCCGGGGCCGCCTCTTCATATAATGAGACTTCCCCTCCGAGTGGTCCTATTGGGTGGTCATTCTGTCCAAATGTCTGGAGGGAAGTGAGACATGAGCTGTACTACCCTGTCTTTCAGGATGGAGGGGGAAATCGTTATCATGAACCCCTCGATTTTAAGGTAATTAAAGCACTTGCTGTGTCTGTCCGCACTTATGGGATTAATGCTGCTTTCACTGTAGCTCAGGTGGAAGCTCTTCATCGTTATCGCATGACTCCGAGTGATTGGATGAGCCTGGCACGTGCCTACCTGTCCTCTGGGCAGTATTTAGATTGGAAGGCTTTCTTGATTGAGTTTTCTAATGAACAAGCTGCTGCTAATCGTGCAGCAGGAAACCCAGCCTGGGATGTGGACATGCTTCTTGGGCAAGGTCGATTTGCTCAACAACAAACTGGGTATCCAGCTCAGGTGTTTGAGCAAATCAATTTAATCCCAACCAGAGCTTGGAAATCATTCCTGTTAAGGAAAATGTTAGTTTTGATTTAGAAGGGAGTTTATGCTTTCATATTATGCAGAATATTAGTGAGAAAAGTGGTTGTATTTTGCTCTATAATCAAGCTACAGCTTGGTTTGATCCCCTTATTAGGTACACTGGCATTATTATTACGCACAAAGGAGTGGGTGTTATAGAGAAGGTAGTCACTGAGGACGCTCTCCCTGGCACTTTTGAACACAGTGGTACTTGGATTACAGGAAGGTGGCCTACAGCTATATCAAGGGAGAATGGTACTATTCCCCTCCAGCCTAGGTGGGCTCCATTCTGTAGGGGTCAGAGAGATGAGTCTCTTAGACCATGGACTGGATGTTAGGGTCGTGGAGTCACTTGGGCAGTGAAGGACTATTTCACGTTTTCTCCTAGAATTAGCACGTTTCCTAATGCAACCTTTCCGGGATATAATTGGACCTATCAAAATCCTGCTCAGCAAGCAGGTTCTAATCCTTTTGATACTTGTACAGATATCTCCCCAATGGCTATGATTGGAGGAGGGGCTATAGGAAAAGCATCCTTTTGGTGGAATACTTCACTAACCTTTGAATCCTCTGTAGAAAGCCCCAGTGCTATGACCCTTTTTAGAGCAAAAAGAGATTTTGGAATTACTGCTGCCATTGTTACTGCCATTAATCTTGCTGCTGTGGGAGCTACCACAGCTGCCATTGCTATGCATTCTCCGGTGCAGACTGCAGCTGCCTTGAATAATTTGTCAGCCAATGTAGCCACGGCCTTGGTTGATTGTGGCAGGTGGCCCAGATTGGCTGTGAGTGGAAAATGACTGGATGGTGTGTGACCTCTGTGCCATATCAAAATTATACTGTAGGTGTAAATTTGTCTAAGCAACTCTCTCAGTATCTTACAGGAAATTGGTCTGGTGAGTTTGATAAGCTGATCTGATTGCCATCGTGCATGTGAATTCCACCCGGGTTGATGTCTCTGTTGCTGAAGGACTGTCGACATGGATCCTCCCAGCCATGAATCATCTGAAGGAATGGGTGGGAATGGGTGCCCTAGGAGACATGCTCTTCCTAGTCAGATTCATTGCCCTATGGTGTATCTGTAAGATGAGGATTTCACAGAGGAGAAGTAATGCCATGCCGGTGCAAGCCTCTGCTGCCTTGGAGGCTGGACAGCCGCAAGCTTGGTTGACTGTCCTAAAGGACTAAGCTATCATCACGCTCAGGATGCGAGGCTAAGCACTGCACTTGGGGTCAGCTTCTAGCGACTTCAAGAAGGGCATGTTTGATTGCATATGGGTTGGTATCCTAGTTTCCCATCTCTGAGAAAAAGATACCGGACGGGTATGGCACCAGTTGATTGGCTACTGGGCGTGGGGTCATTACAATGTCCTTTACATGCATATCAGAGATCAGACCTCTACCCTTGCCTGTTGTGTTTTCTGCTCAAATAAAACAAAAAGGGAGAACTTTGGTGAGCCACAACCCTAAGATGGCGCCTGGCTTATTGCCAGAAAGCTCAAGCTTAGCTGTAAACAAGCCTTATTTGGTAGCAGCTGCCTAGCCCGGTGTGCTTCCTCCTTTTGTGAGCCTATCTTGGATCACTAGGTGGCATGATCTGACTGGGTTTGAATAGGCATATAAGGGCTTGGGGGAGGAGAAGCAGGGAGACACAAGCAAGGATTCAGAAGACTGTTTTCAAGGGACCTGAATAAACTGCTTGAGAAGAGCTTTTGAGAGTTGCGTCGTTCTTGCTGGTCGAGGTCGATGCGACAATTCTTCACTATGTCTATCCCTCAATTAGTTGCAATTGTTTGGGATTAAAGATGTGTGCTAAGGGTGTGTTTATGCTCCAGCCAGAGGGATTGAAAGTGTGTACTGAGTCAAAAGGATTAAGGTGTGTACTAAGGGCATGTCTGTATTCCAGCCAGATTACACATACCTAGAAAGTCTCTGAATGTGATCCCTTGCCAGAGCTGCCATGTTGCTGGATTAAAATTCCTCTACAGGGAAGGAGTGTACTGGGGGTGTGCTGCTCTCCAGCCACCCACTCTCTCTCACCCTCACGTGTGTATCTGTCTGTCTCCTTGTTGATCAGATGTAAATTCACTTTCCCTCTGAAACTGTATTAAACCCCCCAATTAAATGATTTCTTTTATAAACTGCATTGGTCACAGTGTCTCTTCACAGCAATAGAAAAGTAACAAAGACAACTGACATACAGGTTATAAGTAGTTTTTACAGGGTACAAAGACAACTGTGTACATAGTCCACAGATTTCCAATAATATTCAAACCCCATCAGTCTCTTCTCTTTTGCTTTCTTGTAACATCATACATGTAGCATCTTCCCTCAGTGTAAAGCCTTAGAGAAAGCAATAATACAGTTCTAATTGTTCATCACAACTCTAGGACAATAGCAATAAAATACTAATCAACATTATCCCTGTGTACTTGGTGTAGACACTTCTATGTATGTGTGTTCTACTAAGAAATATGCACAGTTCCAGGCCTATCTAGAAGTCAGCACAACAGCATTATAATTCTGTGTTCTGTTCCCTAAGCATCATCACTGATGTTTCTGCAGGTTATGTGTCAAAGCCAGTTATTACCCTAGTTCAAAATGTCAGGAAGTGTTCACTGCTTGTCTTAGTTACTTTTCTACTGACTATTTCTTTAACAATGCTGGAACAATTTCTGGAAACATATACACGGCAAATAAAAGTGCTCATTAAATATCCAACCCTGAATCTTTTAACAATGATGGAAACTGAAATTTCATAAAAACAAACCACAGGGCTGGAAAGGGAGCTTAGGGCTAAGAGCACTGGCTGCTCTTCCAGAGGATCCAGGTTCAATTCCCAGCACCCACATGGCACCTCACACTGACTCTACCTTGAGTTCCAGGGGATCCAATGCCCTTTACTGACTTCAGTGGGCCTGCATGCATGTGGCACACATACATACATTCAGGTAAAACAACCATATACATAAAATAATCAAATAAAATAAAATTTAAAAAATGAAAACAAATCTCAAAGTTTATTTTGTGTTTTTTTGAAGTAGTTAATGTTCAGAAAGATTGTATATCTAGAAAGAATTGAATTCATATGTAGGCTATAAAAATGAAGCACCTCTAGGACATGCTGCAAAAAACAAACAAACAAAAAAAGTTACTGATAAAGAATTCCTAAAAATTCAATTAAAATTACTAAAATTAAAGAAAAACTAAAAATTCACATTATCTAAAACTGAAAAGTAAACCCTATTAGGAAATCCTGAAAAACATTTCAGGGGCGTCAACCCCCTTGGTGAACATCTGTGCCATGTGTCTCTCATTCACACATAAGTTTCTGTATCTTGTCTTTGCTATTTTGTGGGTTTTTCTTTTTCCCAACTTTTATCCCCCACCCCTTGGTTTTGAAAGACCCGGGGGAGGGAAGACCCTCTCCCGACTCCCGACACTCGGGATATCATGGCCACCCAAAAACTTGAAAGAGACCTTCTTGATGCAATCGCAAGAGGTTTATTTCGGGGGGGGGGTCAGTGCACTGAGGACGCCACTCATATCCCAAGCAGGGGTAGGAGCCACGACCCCAATTTGGGGGAGAGTTGGCTATTTAAACTACAACCCAAGGGGGTGAGGGGAAATACAAGTGGAAAGTACCAGCCCAGCCCATTGTTTACCATAACCCAAGGGGGGAGGAGAAATACAGGTGGAATGTACCAGCCCATTGTTTACTACAACTGAAGGGGGTGAGGGGAAATGCAGGTGGAATGTACCAGCCCATTAGTTAGTCAGCAGGAAACATCCTACACCTGTTTTTTCTCAGGAATGAATTTAATCTTACTTTACCTTCGGCTTTGTGGTCAGCCAGTTCCTGGAGCGTGGCTGGCCTGACTCCACTGCCTGTCATGGGGGTCTCTAAAATTTTTATTCCTCTCAGTTTCACCCTCTATCACTAGATAGGAGAGAAAGAAGGACAGAGGAGAAAGAGAGAGATAAAAATCCTTGAATCTAACTTCTTTCTTCCTGTTTCTTCTTTGAGCACAGCTACTAACAAACAGTAACCAAACCCCCTGAATGAAAAACACCCACCCACCTCTTGGGGCTCTAGGATTTACATACCCTATGAAAAATTCCAAGAATCCCAAACAGCACACAAAAGCAGACACTATGTGAAGCTGGTAAAATCATTCCTCTGAGAGAGCATGAGGTGAACCATAGTCAGCTGCTGCCAAGCAGCTCCTTATGCCACACCTTCTTGGATTAAAACAAAAAGGAAATCCATATTCTTATAATATTTCTGTGTTTTTTAAAGAAATCAAAATTGCTGGGCATGGTGGCACATGTCTTTAATACGAGCACTGGGGAGGCAAGGCAGGTGGATCTCTGAGTTCAAGGCTAGCCTGGTCTATAAAGGGAGTCTAGGACAGCATGGATACACAGAGAAACCCTGTCTCAAAAACAAAACAAAAATGAATAATAATAATAATAATGAAACCAAAATTGCAGAATTCTCATTACTACATTGGGTATTTCCCTTTTTGTTTTTTTTGTTTTGTTTGTTCTTTTTTTTTTTTTTTGGTTTGGTTTGTTTGTTTGTTTGTTTGTTTGGTTGGTTGGTTGGTTGTTTTTCAAGACATGTTTTCTCTGTATAGCTCAGGCTGTAGACCAGCTTGACTTCAAACTCACAGAGGTCCCCTTTCTCTGCCTCTGTTTCCCTAGTGGTGGGATTAAAGGCATGCTCCACCACTGCCACCAACACTGCAGTGCCAGAATCTTCTTTATGTTTCTTCTACTTACTATCATCTCTTCTTTCCATTAGAAGATTAGTGTTTGGCTGGAATTTCCAGCTTCACCTCAACCCCGCATGGTCAGGTAAAATCCCAGCCCCTTCTCCTTCCAATACCACCCAGTCAGAAGGCCTTTGAATGGAAAAGGGACCAAGATGTCCAGTTCTGCATTATTGGTATTCCCCACAGTACCCCAAGTCCTGCTCCATGTCCAAGATGCCCATATCTGGACATCAGTCTAGCTTGGGATGGTCACCAACAAACCATGAAACCTTTCTTCCTATATTTCAGGTGAGACCTCCTCTGGTCTCATCCCTTGAGGCTGGTGAACTCACCTGAGAGCTTTCGTTCCCAAATGAACCTGGCTCTTTTTTTTAAACTTTAATTTTACTTGAATTGGCTTTTTTCCTCTTTGGAGGTAACCTATCAATTAGGAATGTGATAATCATCTGTGAGAAAACAGTTCAGGCCCTAAATTTTAATTCAAGTACCATCTCAAAGCTGAACACCTTTAATTCTAGCACTGGGTAGGTGGAGGCAAGCTGATTTCTGTGCTTTTGTTGGGGCCTGCTTCTTTAGCATAACTGCAGTCATTTTTGTCTTCAGTCTCCATTTTAGTTATAAGATGAAATTATTCATACTTTGTTACATTGTTACCTTGACACTCTAAAGAATCCCCTACTACAGCTCCACTTGGGACCAATCAAATTAAAGGTCAGTTGGACATGCTTTGTCTAGCTCGTCAAAATGTTGTAGTGCGGCCATCCCCTTGCTTCCTACCTGGTTGTTACCTGAATGCAGTTTGTTTCATCTGCCCACAAATTTGGTTGCTATCTAGATGTGGTTTGTTTCCTAGACCTGCTTACCTGGTTCTTAACTGGACGTGGTTTTTCTTTTCTTTCTTTCTTTTAAAGAGACTGTGTATTCTATTCTATTTTTGTTTTTAAAGACCATTTATCTATCTATCTATCTATCTATCTATCTATCTATCTATCTATCTATCTATTTATTATGTATACAGTATTCGGTCTGCATGTATGCCTGCAATCCAGAAGAGGGCACCAGATCTCATTGTCAATGGTCATGAGCCATCATGGTATGAGCTGGGAATTGAACTCAGGGACTTTGGAAGAACAGCCAGTGCTCTTAACCTCTGAGCCATAACTCCAGCCTGGTTTTTCTGATAAAAAGCTTCTCTTGGAAGCAGACCAACAACACAATTAGGTTCAGAGACCTCTGTGACCCTGGTCATGGTGGCCATGATTAGTCTTGGGGTTTGCAGTCAATAAACCATCAATATCTGACTGAGATCGAAGACTGAATGGTTTGTGTGACTCTTCTTGGACTCTAACATTTGGAGGTCCCACTGAGATTGAACTATAACATTTGGAGGTCCCACTGAGATTGAACTATAACATTTGGAGGTCCCACTGAGATTGAACTATAATATTTGGAGGTCCCACTGAGATTGAACTATAACATTTGGAGGTCCCACTGAGATTGACCTATAACATTTGGAGGTCCCACTGAGATTGACCTATAACATTTGGAGATTCCCTGAGATTGAACTATAACATTTGGAGGTCCCACTGAGATTGAATTATAACATTTAGAGGTCCCACTGAGATTGGAATCTAACATTTGGAGGTCCCACTGAGATTGAATTATAACATTTGGAGGATCCCTGAGATTGGAATCTAATATTTGGAGATTCCTGAGATTAGACTATAACACTTTCAGGGTCAGCCTGGTCTACTTAGTGAATTCCAGAACAGCCAGGGCCACATAGAGAGACCATGTCTCAAAAAACAAAACAAAAACAAAAATACTGAACTATAGCTACCACCAGTAGCAACACATCCAGCATGATACATACATGAACTAAATGAGGCCCTCCTCTTCCCCCATCCTCAGGGTCACACATTCCTTCCTAGAAAGGTAAGACCCTCTCAGTCCAACCTTCCTGCCTCAGCCTTTGGATTAAGACAGGCTGATTACAGGTGTGGACTATGAGCTACACACCAACCATCTGCACAAAATTTCACCATTCCTCAGAGAGTGGTCCTGCAAGCTACTTAGAGGCCCTGCCATGGTAACTTCCTGGAGTTGAGATAGTGTTTACTCTCTTTAACAAAAAGACAGTTGTGGTAGGAGTTTATTAAAACCAATTGTGAGAATGTTTTTGTTTAATCCTGGGTGGGCTGCTTAAGACACAGGTATAAAGTATTAAAGGTCTCCTGCGCTAACAGGGGCATGGCTTAACCAGCCCAGCAAGTTTAACTATGAGGACTTGGGAGAGAGGAATAAAAAGCCAGAGCCCTGAGGAGAAGGGGGTTCTTACAAAGGAGAAAAAAAGCAAGAGCCCCAAGGAGAAAGGGGCTCTATAAAGGAAGGGAGAAAAGCCAGAGCCCCAAGGAGAATGAGACTGGTGTTACCCCCAAAGAATCCAATGACCCTAATCAGCAGAAAGTAGCCTAAAGAGAACTATGCCCCCTTTCATCTTTAACCTTTCTCTCCTGCATAGTGTTGGGGGGTTGGGAGGAACAAGGCGTGGAAGGGAGGTAGAGTACAGTGAAATAAATTAGAATGAATAATTAATATAAAACACAGTACTAAAAGCCGCCTTGCTACAGGTGGTACCCAATATGGTAAGGCATAATGGGAAATTTTGTATGTAATGCTGTAGAGGAGAGCTGCAGGATTTGAAGGAGTGAACAGTGTATTTCAGGACATCAGCAAAAGGCTTATGATGGCTGCTGCCACTGGGTTCTCCCTCGCTCTGGGATGAGAATGGATTTTTTTGTATGTTGCTGTTTTTCCTCTTGTATGAGAATAGCCAGATATCAAAATGGAACTCTGGGAAATACAGTAAGAGCACACAAATGGTTTCTAGTGGCAGAAAGTTGAGATTTTCTGGAAATTGTAAACTTTTTGGGAGAGGTCAGCATTGGAGAAATGAATATATGTCCAAAATTACATACAAGGTAATCTGCAGTCAAGAAGAAACATTGGGGTCCTACCTCAAGGCCCCACAGCAAAATGTGTGAGCCATTTCAGACAACAGCAGCTGAGAGTTGTTACCAAGATAGAACTGCCGAGAATTTCCAGGTTGTAAAAATAAACTACTGATACAAAAAGCACTCAATTCATTGAAAATGTCTGTTACTTGTTTAAAAAAAATGCAATTTTAGTTCCAGTCCATTTGAAAGCTACTACTGAAAACTGTGGAGGATTTAAGAACTTATAGTTTTGTTAGATATTAGTTAATTAATTGCAGAAATAAGTAGATAGTACATGGATAAAAAATAAGCAATGTTTGTCTATTTAGATAGACTTACATATAGATAATAAATTGTTTCCAAAAACTTCAGAGACCTACAGAAAATGGCATTTAAGATGTTTTAATAAAAGGTTTTTCTGACAGAGAGACATCTGCTCTGGCAGCACCCCAAATAAAAAGATGATGGGCATTAAAGAAATAAATGTGGCAATAGTCACTGGGCAAAAAACTGCTGATAGCAGATTTTCCAATCTGTGAACAAGCAGGACACTGAAAAGTCGACTGACCAATGTTACAGAGATAAGGTAGTCCAGCCCTTTAATATATCTGCTTCACAGAAACGTTTGTCTGATATTCTGGGCCAACAGGCTGAAGACTGGATGCCCCAACCACACCGAGAAACCATGGGTGACTCTGCAGGTAGCCAGCAATCTCTGTCATTAGTATAGTTATGGAAGTTGCTTGCTAGACACTTCCTATATACATAAGTAATAATTTAATTTCCTTCTAAAGTCTCTGATGGGGTTGAAGCCTACATAATTATAATCTTACAATTAAGCTTAGTTTTATAGGATTTAAGAGATGTTTTATGTCTAAACGATACTATAGGTTGATAAATGCAAATAAGAATAGAGAATGATAAAGCTACAGAACTCTAAGCTAAGTATAGATAATAGATGCTTTCTCAAAGGTTGCTAAATACATATAGACTAGACATTGTAAATACAATTCTTGATAGATCTGATAAATATCTTTAATACACACACACACACACACACACACACACACACACCATGTTTTGAACTAAAAGGGGGAAATGTGGTAGGAGTTTATTAAAACCCATTGTGAGAATGTTTTTGTTTAATCCCATGTGGGCTGCTTAAGACAAAGGTATAAAGTATTAATGGTCTTGTGAGCTAGCAGGGGTGTGGTTTAACCTCAGAACAAGTTTAACTCTGAGGACTTGGGAGAAAGGAATAAAAAGCCAGAGCCCCAAGAAGAAGGGGACTCTACAAAGGAGGGAAAAAGACAAGAGCCCAGAGGAGAAGGGGGCTACAAAGAGAAAAGAGAGAAAGAGCTTCACAAAGAAGGAAGCACCACAAAGAAATAAAAGAGAATGGGCTTTATAAATAAGTGCGAGTAAAGAGGCTCCACAAAGGAGAAGGCTCTGCAAAGAAGAGGAAGGGCTACAAGGAAGAAAGAGGTTGCTGCTCTCCCAGTTCCTGGTGCTCCCCCAAACTGCTGCTTGTTTTTTCTGCTGCTGTCTCCTGGTCTTCTGGTCTGCTGGACTTCTGCTGAGACTGGTGTTACCCCCCAAAGAATCCAACGACCCTAATCAGCAGGAAGTATCTCAAAGAGACCTATGTCCCTTATCCCTCTAACCTTCTTTCTCTCCCACCTAGTGTTGGGGGGCTTAAAGGAATGAGGGGTGGAAGGGAGGTAAAGTACTAAGCACAATTAATTAAGTGCAGTAAAATGAATTAGAATGTATAATTAATATAAAACAAAGTAGTAAAGGCCACCTTGCTACAGACAATCCACCTTGAACCCAAAATTTAGACTTTGTAGTTATTAATTATGAATTGAAGAGGAATAGAAATCTCTAGGGTTCAGATTACCCTAGTCACAATCTCTGCCACTCAGGCTATCCACATTCAGGGGATAATACATATAAACAATACACTTAAGGCAAAACATGCACTACAATGTCACCCTCTTCTTCATTAGGCTACCCAGAACTTTGATGTCTCCCCATCAATCCATCAGACTTATCTGTGCAAAGTTTCTCTTTTGTTTTTTGAGACAGGGTTTCTCTGTGAGACAGCCATGGCTGTCTTGAAACTCACTCTGAGACCAGGCTGGCCTTGAACTAACAGAGATCCACCTGCCTCTACCTCTCGAAGGCTGGGATTAAATCATGTGTCACGAGGTCCTGCATAGTTTCTAAATTCACTTCCTTTCCACACACCCAGTCTCACCATGGTATCACACCCCAGGACTTCTATTGCCTAGTATCTATGGGACTAGGCAGAGGCTTCCTCCCATCAGACTCCCCAGTGTGGTTTGATCTCAAATACTCAGAACTCACATTAGGATTCACTCTTGGGTTCGGGAACAGGCTGTGCTCCTCGGATGTCCACCTCCACAGTTTGGTGCGCTCCCCAACAAGCAAACAACAAAGCTAACAGGCAGCTTCAGATCCACTTCACCAATTTAAAGCAATCCCAGCTTAGACCCCACCTCATGACCCATTGCAGGCAGTCTTGAACTACATTTCCCAGATTGCTAAGCAACCCTGTACATCACAACGTCAGACAGGAATATATGTGTACTTAAAGTCTGTACTAGTACCTAAGTTCTTCTTCTTCTTCTTCTTCTTCTTCTTCTTCTTCTTCTTCTTCTT
>CAJQZJ010026944.1:0-10412 GCA_907164525.1 Lophiomys imhausi
ACCATACTCCCAGGTTGTCTTGTGTTTTGTCTGGTATTATCCCACACTACATAACTTCTGGTGTGTGTTTGTGAGTGCATGCACATGTGTTTCACTATGTTTTTTCATCATATGAAATGTGTCTGTAATTCACAAGACCATGGATTCTCTTTAATATCTTCTCTTTATTTAAAAATGCATTTTATTATTTTATTTATGTGTATATTATTTTATTTATTTATATATGTCTATGTGGACAGTGGAAGCAAGAAGAGAATTTCAGCGCCACCCCCTCCCTGCACCTCCCTGCTGGAGCTGGATTTACAGTTGTTGTAGTTGCGTGATATGAATTCTGGGAACAAATTCAATTTCCCTGCGGCAGGAATTTGAGCCTCTAAGCCATCTCCCCAGCCTAACCTCTTTCCCTTGGTATAACATGAATAAGCAACTTTAGGAGTTTCTACTGAATGGAATAATGAACTTTTGGCTGCCACACTGAGTGTCCATCTCTAAGAAATAGGAAATCCTTATGTTCTCTCATACTCTCTCATCACTGAGGCAAGACTCCAATCTATGCAGAGCTAACCTCCTGGAACAATGCCTTTGCAATGATTTCATAAATGGTATTATCTATTAAAAGTGTATTTTAAAACAGTGCTAAGCTTAGGAAGATGTCACCTTTATCAGCAAGCTCTTTTGTACATTATGGTCCCAGGACTGCTGATAATATTTCTGTGTTGTTTCTCCAGCTCAGAATAATAGGAAGAAGGACAGGGAAGTGGTTAAGTTTTTAAAACTCTCTGACGGTTTGTGACTTAGCTACAAAAAGAAAAAGAGCAAAAATTGCTTGAATATGATGTTATTACAAAATATAGCTATTATTTCAAATTCACAATGGTTCCTGTGGTAATGGCTAAGATGGTAATTTCATCCTAAACTGTAGTTTTCAATGGCTTATTTAACAGGAACTCCGAATTGACCCTGTTGACTGAAACTTATCCAGATTGTTTTCATGCCCGGGGGGAGTCTTATAAATAGATGAGATAGAAATCTCTTTCGCTGTCTTATTGAAGCATAGAAAAAATATAACATTCTCCCAACTATTAAAATTTTGGAATATTTTGGTGACATGTACATTTTAAAATCCTTGCTTTATGTTTCACATAGGCATATTTCCCAGAAAGGACAGGCACTGTAAGTTAATATACTCTTCAAATATTTAAAACAATTAAACATAAAATGTTGCGATTTTGATCATGTAAAATGTTATTCTTTAATTCAGCATGGCTCCTGCCAGATCACTTTGTTAGGATGCTATTAAAGGATGCCTAAAGGATTTCACTGCTTTTGCTTGCTAAGTGCACTCTCTATCCATATACTGTGAGCTAGCACACATACTCATTTGCATTCTTTCTATTCATTCTAGTCACCTTCAGCTTTTCATTACTCACTTGGATTACCAACCTGCTGAAAATCTGGTCATTGTTCATTTTGTTTGTTTTCTGGAATTGTCATTGTTGAGAAAATCATAGACGTTTCCACTGTCCTGCTTGGAGTTTTTTCAATCCAGGATGATCTGGGAAGGGAATCTCAGTTGAGAAAATGCCTTTATCTGTTGGGCCTGTGGGCAAGCCTGTGAGGTATTTTCTTAATTAATGGTAGATGTGGGTGGTACCAGTCATATGTAGGGGGTCTTGAGCTGTATTACATATAACATAAAAGACTGAGCAAGCCATGAAGTGCAAGCCAGTTAGTAGAAGTCCTCCACGGTCTTTGCTTAGGTTCCTGTCTCCAAGTTCTATCCTTGAGTTAGTGCTCTGACATCCCTTCATGGAACATAAGTTGTAAGAAGAGCCAACTTATCCCCAAGTAGATTTTGGTTATGGTGTTTATCAGAACAATAGAAGGCAAACTAGGAAGGACTGAAATATTGTTTTCCCTTAGGATAAAAACTGTTCTTGAAATCATTAAATTTAGAATTCCTAGATTTGAAAGGACAAATGATGCTCACTTCATTCCATCATTCTATGGGTATTTCTAAAGGACTGGACATTTCTAAAGGACTTGCATGTAGCCAAGACAGATTGAAAAGTACTATGGGGTACAGAAAAGTATGGAAGACATTTGTTCTGCTCCTGGATTTAGAACAAGAAGTGCTTTCAAGGCTCTCTTTTCCTGTGATCTCTGGTGGTTTTGTACACCTCACTATTTTTGTTTGCATTTTTCCTGGTGTGAAGGGTAATCATATATGGGGACACATGTGAATTGATGCATATGCATGTGTGTGTGCACACTCTTGTGTGCGTGAGTGCTGCATCTGTGGAGGGAGCATGTGTCATTTGGTAAGGCTTGATCTCCACAAATGCTGTAATTTTATTTTTACATCTTCCCCCTCTAATTGAGTCTTAGGATACATACATCAGTGCATTCTTAAACACAGTGCAGGGCTAGATGGTCAGGGCTCTTTGATGCCCCTGCTTTCACAATGGCTGCTTAGTCAGAACTGTCCACAAAGGATGACGAAGAATGAGTCTAAAGCACAGACACTAGCAGGGGTCACCCTAACCCCTGGACCTCTTTAGCGATGGACACACCTCAGCATTCTGTTTTTAGTTGGGGCTTTTGTTTTCAAACTATATGTGATCTTTGGCAGAATGATGATTTTATGGTGTGTGTGTGCGTGTGTGTGTGTGTAAAATGAGGATATGAAAATATCTGGTCAATGATTCTTTCCTAAGACAAAAACTCTTCTTTTACGGTGCCCCAGGTTTCTATGAATTGATGAGAATGGCTAAGACCCACAAGGAGAGAAAACTGGAAATTGAGAGTAGTCAGCTATATTTCACATTTGAGGCTTGTAAGATGATTTTAGCTTCAATGAAAAATGTTTTAATCATGAAGAGACAAATGGATAAATACATGTATATATACATGCATACAACAAAAGCTACTGCCCCACTTAGCCTTACACGTCAGTCTAATAAATCCCTGAATTACTTGCAAAGAGTCAGGACTGAGAAATTTTCTGTATCAGGTTAGCTTGTGGACAAGTCTGTGAAGGGCTGTTGAGTATCTTCATTGATATAGGAAGGTCCAGTCCACTGAGGGTCCTGCTGTCTCTTAGGCAGATGATTCAGGGCTGTATAAAAGAGAATGCCATTTAATCATATGCCAGTGAGCTAGCCAGCTAGCAGCATTCCTCCATGTTTTCTGCTTGGCTTCCTCCTCTGATTTCTGTCAATGATAGAGTGTGACTTGGAAGTGTAAGCCAGATAAGGCCGTTTTCTCTGAAGTTGCTTTTGGCCAAAGTGTTTTATCACTGCAGCAGGATGAAATTGGAACAGCCACTACCATGTCTTAGCTAGAACGACAAAACACGTATTCCATCCACTTATTTTGTGTGGCTCCCAGGTGTACAAAAAGAGATGAATGTAAGTGATATTATTCCATTGAGGTGAACCTTTCATGGTGGTTGTTTTGTATGAATGTACAGAAAGACTAGGAAATGATAAGGCACCAAACCATTGTTTTCTCTTCTCTTCTCTCTTCTAGCCAGTCTCTTCATTTGACATCTTCTAGCCAGGGGTCTCCATTTGAATTACTTGTTCCTTTAAACTCTATAGATTCTGTTCATTTTCACATGGTGTTTTGAACATAATGGAGAAGCGAAACCACCAAGAATGAAAATTTAGAGAAGTTTCTGATTTCATTTGTCAAAATGTTTCTGGAAGTATACTTAGCTCATTGTCTGAAGGTGGGTCAGCTCTATATTTGAGGTGGGTCGGGGTGAAAATTGTAACTCCTGTTTAGGGCCTGAGTTCATCATGAAGATTACAATGGCTGGTCATTCACCATAATGACCTATAGAAGTTTTCAGACATGGAGAAAAGATCTGAGATATCATCTCTAAATCTTTTTCTTAAAAAAAAAAATCAAGAAAAAAATCTAAATAAATAGTCTGGAAGAAAAAGTTCATAACTTGAAAGACTAGTAAGGGTCAGGTTTCTTTTTAAAAAATATTTTTTCCACATCTTAGAATTGACTGTGTATAGAGTCCACATCTATATTGAATTTTAGTATAAAGTAAGTATATTCTTTATTTCTAATTGTTTACACAATAAAGTGGTTCAGATTTCACCAGCTGTTCCATGGGTTAAAGTGGTACTTCTCAGGCCATCACAAATGCACTGTGGGAGATTCTTATGTAAGAACATAGACGTCCCCCCCGCCCCAACACACACACTCCTGCCCCTTGCTTTATATTATGTTCATGCTTAGAATTATATTGATTGATGACTTAAATAAATTTCTGATGCTTTGCCTTTTCTCAGAGGACTCTTCTTTCCCGTTTCCTCTCATTATCCTTTATTTGGAGACCATCTGAGTACACTAGCCTTCAATTTCAGCTCATCAAGATCCTGTTGAGGGTTTTTAAATAACTGAGACTCTATATCTCTGTCAGGAACAGATTAAAACTAGAGACTTAATGATAGAAATACATATAAACTTCTCAAAATGGAAGTGCTGTTCACTATTTCCACGATAGGATTCTATAACAGGAAAATGAATCTCACATTGGTAAATTAATAGCAAGTCCTTTTATTACCAGCTATTCGTGAATAAGCATAATCTGAATGGTTCCTATGTATTGAGTTATTTCAAGCAGACACTGTTAACTATTCACATTTACAGAATTAAACACGTTCATGAAAACTATGGAGAGGGAGAATTAAACTCTACAGCATGATTTGTAGTACTTTAATGGACAATACACTATTCTGAAATCCTATACATGGTGCTAAAATATACTCCTGTCACACACTTCAGAGAATTTCCCTGTTGAATGCCTGGCACACAGTCTGATATTCTAGTGTACTGTGGTACAGTGAGAAAGTCAGATAGACCTCAAGAGATGCTTGCTAAATGGTGTTCCTTAGGAAGAGAGCATTGCTGCTGGTCAAGGACTCATTTTATTCTACATGTATTATGGTAAACCACAGTAGATGTGTTCTTTCCTGGGGCTATATGGTACCAATTATTCAACCCTGAAAAATAATATACAAGCAGCATTATGTGGACTGAACCGGTTATATGTTTGTGTTTAGGAAGACATATGTATATACATTCATCTATGCAACAACGATTAATGTAAAAAGGCTATGGATTTGAAACAGAGCAAAAAGGGGTATGTTAAGGGTTTGGAGGAAACCAAGGAAAGGGGAAATGATGTGATCATATTATAATGGCAAAAAAATAAAAGAAATAAATTTTAATGCAGTCGGGAGCAGAAACAGAGTGGAGTGGCTTCCTTCTTTAGTTGAACCTGTGTCCAAATGTTTTCTATGCCCGGTGTCACATTCAGGTTCTTATGTACTTTCTCACACATACTCAACCAGGGAAGCCTGTCAATAAATGTTTTTTGTCATCTTGAAAAAGAACTTTAAAAATTACAAGAGTCTCCCAAGAATAAAGCACATGATTTTGAGCTAGATTTTTTTTTTTTTTTTTTTTTTATGAAGAGAGAAATAGGGAAGCAAAGCTCTGGAGCTTGTAGGCAAGCAAGGTTAGGTGGTAACACTTACCTTTTAAAAGCTATGGACTCAAATTTGTCAAAGGAAGCAGTGAGAAACAAATGAGATAATGACTAGCAAACTCCTAGAACTTGGTACACACTAAAAACGTTGACACTTTTGACACTATTAGGAAAATAAACCTCACAGGATTTCTAATAAGAACAGAATAAATGCAGAGTAAGGAAACATGTCAACAAATATTTACAGATTTAATTTCTAGATTACTGTCTTTCTAGACACTGTCAGATTAAGTCTCATGGATCATTGATGTCAGGAAATTTTATTATCCCAGAGATGAGTGAGTGTTGGCATAGACAGACCCTAGAAATGAAGAAAAAAAAATCCATGGAGAATGGGAGATAAACATAACACAGACAAATTAATTTACAGCTTAAAAAAGAAAATACCACTATTCTCTACATATGCAAATTTTATGAGCTAAACAAATTGCTATGTTCTTTAATGAAATGAAATTCTTTTCAAAATCAAGTTTTACATGTTCATAGATATCAAGGCTAGAGTTCTAGTTTTTGAAGGTTAACAAACTTTTTGGTCCCTAACTGGGGTTTCAAAAGGTACCACCATTGATCAGCTATTCTTAAGGCATTCAGTTTCTTGGTCCCAAGAACAGTTAACAGGTAACAAATTGCTATAGGAAAAAAAATGACAGCCTGGGTTTTAGAAATCACTCATCAGTTAAAAGAATGAGTGTGCACAGGGAGATATCTCACCATGCACTTTGAATGCTTTGAAAACAAAATCAGAAAAGAATCAGTATATGCTGTTTATATGTTTTTATCATATGGGGAAACATATGTTCTAGATCTTTTTATTACATCTATTCATTATGTGTGGAGGGGCAGGTGCTGCCATGGCACACATATAGTAGTCCAAAAACAACTTGGAGGACTCAGGTCTCTCTTGCCATCTCGTGGGTCTCAAGTATGGAATTCCAGGTGTCAGGCTTTGTGGCAAGCACATGGCTCACCAAGCCATCTTATTGGTCCAAATGTACAGTCTTTAAAGATGATAAATCCTGAACATATCAGTCATCCAAGAAGATAAGAAAATTAAAATGAGTACTCAAAACAGTCATTCATCTTACTGATTTCAAATTCCAAAAATTTCAGCATGGTTGAGATAAGTTAATTAATTTGCCTGATATCGTGAATATGAAGTTTGCCATTAAATGACTTCCCATGCAACTTTTTCATACTTTAATGTTATTATTATGGATTAGTCACTGAAGATTTGGCTCCACCACATTTTTACCCTGTGCGTATTTAGGATTTCTCCAGTTTTTTTTTCATAAGTCTGAATTACTGCAACTTTAACAGCATATTCTTTTATTTTACAGTTGCTTGACTTTACATTAATATTGTTTACCATAGCATTCTTTCTTCGAATTTCAAAAGATGCTAGTTTCTTTTAGCTCATAAAATTACTAGTACTTTGAAGATAAATTTGGAAATATGGGGTTATTTCTATCTTTTAAATATGCATAAGTAAACATAGATGCTAGAGGGATGGCTTAGAGGTTAAGGGTGCTTCCAGAAGAGCCTTAGCTCAGTTTCCAGCACTGCAACCAAGGGACTTAAAATGACCTATAACTCCACTCACAGAGCATCCAATTTTCTCTTCTGGTCTCTAAGGGAACCAGCAAACCTGAGTGCATGCTTATGCATAAATCCACAAACATACACAAATAAAAATAAAATCAACCTCATATATATATATTTCCATGAATTTGTATTGTTCAAACTGTACAAATACCTAGCTCTTTAAGATGCAGCTACTTGAACATATTATAGTAAGGATAAAAGCCTAATGGGATAAAAATTAACATGTAATTATTTTTGTTCTTTAAAACAATGACCCTAGCTAGTAAAAATTCTTTTGTGTGTTTTCCCCTGTAAATTCAAACTTGAAACTCTGTTTGTCTTGTTTAGTTTCTTCTTTTAGTATATTTATACAGAGTAATAAAGTTCAAGTGGATTTGAATTAAATAAATAACTGACCATAAACCTTGTATGTTAGGACACATTCACTTTCTAGTCTCAAGTGTAAGCTGCCCGCATTTTGTTTGATGATGTCATTATTATTCTAACTCTCCCTGTGTGTAACTATATTCACTTTTACTTCTATATGCCTACTCTGTTTTCATTTCTGCTATATCTAAAAAATATCATGTTCATCTTTATTCTCATATTTTCAATATATACCATAATGGTTTATATATATATATATATTATGTGTGTGCATATATTACTAGTATTTTATAGATAAGTTTTTAAATAGAGAGTTACTTTCATCTTTTAAATATACATAAATAACCTAGATGCTAAGGAGATGGCTGAGAGGTTAAGTGTTCCTCAAGTGGACACAAGCTCAGTTCCCAGCACTATCATCAATTGTCTCACAACCATACATACATACATACATACATACATACATACATAAATACATACATACATACATACACAAACACACACACACATATATATATATATATGAAGCCACATAATACATGTGCTATAATTCATAACAGTAGCATAATATATGTATATGTGTATTTATATGCATATATATAAAATGTAGCCTCAAATGATAACTAACACACTGATTAGTGAACTCTAGACATATATACATAAATTTTTGAGCATTATATATGTTTCTTAAGTTTCAGCATATAGAAGGATCACTTGGGAAACTCAGTAACTTGTAAGTTCCAAGGTCTCATCTGAGTAATTCTTGGTAATTTATGTTTTCCTCGTGTGTGTGTGTGTGTGTGCGTGTGTGGGCTGTGTGTCATATAGAGATAAGTATATGAATACCTTCCTTTAACCAAAATACTCAGTGACATTAAATTAAACAATATGTTTCTAATCCTTGCTACAGAGAGCATTTTGTTCATCTATAAAGAATTGATTTTTGTTGTGTTTGCAGGAAGATGGATACCATTGGAGATAATCATATTAAGTGAATCAAAACAGTTTCAGAAAGACAAATGTGGCATGTTCTCACTTATTTCTGTATCTTACATTTTATATAGATATATAAAATCATTTGTACATCTTTCATATGAAAGTTGAAACAAATATTTTCTAAGAGGAAAAAAGTGACTATAAGGCAAGCTGAGAAGGCAAGGAAAGAGGAGGGTTTATGAGGGTGGATATATTCAAAATGCATTGTATCTCTACATCAAAATGTCCTCATAAAACCCAGTACCGAGTACACAGAAAATAATCCAATTATAATATTATTTAAAACATTAAATTAAACAGAATACAAACATAGGGGAACCATGAAAGGGTAGACTTCCTTTCATAATGTAACCCTTAGAGCATAGAACAATGGTCAGCATGTATTCAGTAGAAATTTCCAGAATGAAAGACTATTTCTAACTTTACTTTTAGATACATAAAGTCTTTCTGTTTTAGCTAAATTTTACTTCTATTCTGAGGTCTTGTTCATTGGCGTAAAATATGTTATTACTCAATTCAAGTTTTTCCATTTGATCCATTGGAATTATGTCTATGTTCGCAGGAGTTTATATATTAACAAACTTTGGTCAGATTTTCTTGCCTTCAAAGCAATTTGCATGCAGATGCTTTCTAAGGAATGCTCATTGGCCTAGTGCATCCCAGCTCCATGTATGTAAGTGGGTCCCTGATGAGTGCACTCTTTGGCTCTCTTTTCCCTGTGACCATAGAAACTCAATCTCCTGTCTCAAAGTCCTAGAAATGGAAGAAAAGATACTTAAAATAAATAGTTGAGTATATGTCTAAATAGATAAGTTAAAAAAGAGATTCTGTAATTGTGAAGACTCCTCAAAACTAGGAAAGAAACACAGAAGGCAACTGCAGTCCAAGGCTCTGTGTGCATCTGTGGTGGTCAGCTTCAGTTATATACAAATGGCAGCTTCTGAGGAATAGGAGCCAGCTGGCTGTCTATCTCACTCCTACCAGTGCTCAGCATGCTGTGGGTTTCTGTGTCCGGTTGAGAGTAGCAGATATGAATTCCTGAGTTCAGAAAGCCAGGGTGATGTGGAGGTACAAGTATCCACAGTCTGTGCAGTATCTACCCAGGTAACCAGCACTGCCAGTGATCACCGTAAACAAGGTTGTTCCCAATCACCTTCATTAAGATGCCAGCACAGGACTCAACAAGTGGGCAGTATAAATGGACATGCAGACAGTGCAAGAGGGAGGGTCCTAAATTTAAAATTGAACACATAATTAAGAAAATATAAATACTTGAGGAAAGTCAACACTAAGGCAAAATTATTCCACACAAGCCCATATTTGTATTTTAAATATGGGCAAAGATGGAGATATGTATCAGCAGGTAAGTGAGACTGCTGTGCAGGCACAAGAATCTGCATTCCAATCTCCAACAATACAGTGTGCGTGTCTATAACCCCATTGTAGCTGATAGCAGAGACGGGAAGCACTGAAGCTTGAAAACCTCCAGCCTCTCTCTGGGTTCAGTGAGAGACCCTCTCTCAAAGGAATAGAGTGGCGAGATAGCAGATCACCCTATGTCTTCAGGCCTGTACAGTACACATATGAGTGCATGCACCTGCAAATACCCCATTCACACTCACAGACTGACAGATGGACAGACAGACAGACACACAGACACACTGAGGAAACAGGATGTCACTAATTAGCCTTGTGACCATTTAACAGACCTCTCAGTTACTTTGGATCCCCCTGTAGAAAGCACCAAGAGGCTGGCATTGTCCTAGCACATAGGATGAAGCTTCAAAGCTTAGACTAGGCAGGGCATTGTAAATGAACCTGTGTCACCTTCCACCCCATGTACACTCTCTTTCCACATACCTAAACTGTCTAATTA
>CAJQZJ010026945.1:0-10458 GCA_907164525.1 Lophiomys imhausi
TTGAAGAGGTTATGAATTTCAAAAGGAGTTGGGGGAAATGACACACAACACTCAAAAGGAGTTGGAGGGCTAAAAATGATGTAAATATAATAAGTACTCACATGAAATTCTATGGAAAAAATAGTGTTTCATTTAGTAGTTTTGTACCAACATTAAAAAACAAGATTAACCAAGAGAATCTGTCATATTTATAATGACAAAATAAAATAATAAATTATGTTTTTGTAAAAATCATAAAAGTATTTAAAAAGTAATGTAGGCTTTTCATATTTCAGTTATAGTGAAATTAAACTAGTGAATGATTAGCCTTTGAAAGAAAATTTTGTCTCTCTTTTTAAATTTCCTTTCTCTTACCATAATTAAGAATTTCTTTTGGAGCACATAAAGTAAATTCTCACTGCAAACTTATGTACATCTTCTGTTCCATAAGACTCTCTTGTATAATATAATTTCTAAGCATAAGTTGGATAAAACTGACAGCATATCAAGTGAATACCTTCAAAATATGATTAGAATTATTAGAGAAATATTTGCCTCTATGTCATAAGTAATAATACTAGGGTTAAGTTTGGTAAATCTGACTCCTGTCTCAGGATACTGTAAGCAGTTAAAACCTATCCAGTCACATTTATTTATAAAAATTCTTTGGTCAGAAAAATTCCCCTCCTCCTTTTGGAGATTATCTATGGCATTGGGTTCTGGACGCCTCCAACATTTGTCCTGGAATACTGATAAAGCAGTTCAAAACATTGTAAAAGGTCCACTAAAATCTAGTTAATGTTCTTAGGTTTAATATCCTTCCATCACAAGGAGGGAGGGAGGGAGTGAGACAGAGAGAGAGGAGAGAACCTGCAAGGCTAATTATAGTGGTATTAGTAAATTTGAGACAACTAGAATACACAAGGATGAGCTAGCCATAAGTAAACATTTTTAATGTTTCCATTTTACATACCAAAGAATTTCATTATGTATAATGCCTTATTATTTTTGTTACTCACTAACTACTAAGCAGGGTAGAAATACTGTGCATTTCAGTCATTAACATGTCCTTATATATCAGTATATATTCACTTAATATACATTTCTGATATAGACACAATGTCATAAAACCTATCTAATGTGTATCCAAAGATAAAATTTAGTTGGAGGGAAAAATGGCTTTTCCTCTTGTATCATTCTTTTTTTAAATGTTTTTAACTCAATTGATGCATAGAATGTATTGTGAAATGCCATTCCCAATAGCTGACTGCATGTCCCCACTGTAGATCTCTAAGACTTAAACACACTTGGAAAGACTTCCACACTTGGGGGAAAGTCAGGTGATAGCAAAAAGGTATAATCTATTATTTAGGCAGGCTAAGAAACTCAGCTTAATGTACTAATTGTGCCAAATGAATATGGAGAAGTCATCAGTGAATAATAACCAAATTAAAGAGAAGTATTTTGCTGGCAAAGTATTCTAGTTTATCTTTCCCAGACTGACTGCTATGGAAGATTCCTTTTCTTATTTAATTAGGTTATTTCATTAGATAGAAATATAACAAAATTTTTCTTTTAGGGAGTCTGTATTGTTTTTATTATAAAATTGGATGTGAATTATTTTAAAAACTGATTATTAAACATGATGAAACATGTTAAGCAATATAAACATTAATGGCATTTGTAGAACTGTAGTCATTCCTATACTAGCAGGAATACCAGTGTATATTATCTTAATGGTTTTCAAAATGTCATTTCATGATTCCCACATCCTCTCATGAAATAAGCAATTTAGATATTAATATCCATTTTGAAAAGAAAGATATAAGACTTAGAGGAGTAAGGGAGCTTATTAGAGATTGCATTCAAAGCAATGATACAACCAGGTCAATAATGAAAAGTTATATTTTGGCAATTTACCAGACGTTTTAGGCATCAAAATTACTTGTAGAGAGAATCTCTTGTATTGTATGGAAGCATCACCTGTCAATAAAAAGCTGATTGGCCTATAACCTTAGGTAGGAAATAGAAGGTAGGAGGACATCCAGCAAAGGAGAAAGGATTCGCCCTGGAACTCTGAGGAAGATGGATGCATATAACTGAGGGCTGGTAACTAGCCATGTGGCATATATAGGGAATTAATGGGATATGTAAGTTATATATTAAGCAGTTCGGTGAATAAGTCAAACATGTGGCCTAGGCATTTGTAAATAATAATAATGTCTCAGAGTCATTATTCTGGAAGCTGGGGTAAGGCTGGTGAAATACAAGGTTATAGAAAAATCCCCTACAGCAGTTGGTCTTCAATGTTTTTCTTACATCTTAAAGTGATGGATGGGTACATATATACAAACATATATATATATATACATACATACATACATACATACATACATACATACATACATACATATTGAAGTTAAATCATGATACAAATGAGTCATAAGCATAATGGCTATAGAAAAAATGGTTTTCCTAACTGAAAAACTCAGAAAAAAGAACAAATGAAAAAGCTGACAAGTGTTGAACATGGCATTAAATGTTGATATTGTTCCCTTTTCTTTCCAGTACAGATTTCTCTACTGATCAGAAATGAGCATAATTCTTTTCCCACAGTTCTAAACTATAAAAGAGTCTTCTAGTAAACACTACTTCTTTGTAATACATATTATTACATATGTGCATGTGTACACTTGTCTGTATGAATATATACCATGTGTATGCATGCCTGCAGAGGCCAGAAGCAGACAACAGATTACCTGAAGCTACAGTTTTACAGAATGGTGAGCTGCCTAGAGTGGGTGTTGAGAATCAAACTCTGGTCCTCTGGAAGAGCCTCAAATGGTCTTAATTGCTGAGCCACCTTTCCAGCCTCCTATATTTACCAATCTTAACAGTCTTTGTCATCAGAAAAATATTGGCATAACATACTGAGTTGTGGATGAGGTATAAAACTTAGATTCAAATTTCAACTAAATATTGTCTTTTTTTTTTTTTACTTACCTAGACATTTTGGTATATACATTTGTATAAAAGATAGATGCATACACACAAAGATACAGGAATGAGCATACTAACTCATGTATTGTATAAACGTAGGTGATCGGTGTTGAGCAATTCATGAAGCCTTGAACAAAGAATAGTGTAAATGTTGTTTATGGTAATTTAGGTCCATCCAGGGAAGTTGAAGACTTTATATCACATTGGATATAGAATCCAATTCAAACAATGATCTTTTTCTCAGCTATATGTGTTAAAAGTCTTCCAGAACTCTGGGTAGCTCTTTCCACAGTTCATGACACTAGAGTACTTGACCGGCTGTCATTTGCCTTTTGTCCTTCCCAATTACCACACATATCTACAGTGTTGTGCAGATAATAACCAGCCTCACTGAGATTTACTATTCTGATATTTCTTTCTTTCCTCCTGGAAAACAGAAATATCTTGATCTTACTTGATAAATACACTCAAATTTCTTAGTAGATTTGAGTAGCAATCTTGTGCCTTAAATCAAAATTAGGGGATGATAATTTCAATATCTAGAGCCCAAAACAGACTTGCCTTTCTTTTTTAATACTTTCATCAGCCCCTGGCTGTCCTGGACTTGCTTTATAGACCAGGCTGGTCTTGAACTCACAGAGATCCACCTGCCTCTGCCTCCCGAGTACTGGGATTAAAGGCATGCACCACCATGCCTGGCTTGGAAGAGTTTTGGACAGAACACATTAAGTACTTTAAGGCCCGGAGTCAAATGGAAAAAATCAAAAGACCTTCAGGGAGGAAATAATTCAAAGTTATAAAAAAGTTATTAAAAAAATAAAAAGACCAGACTTCCTATGTACAACCAGCCTTAGTAATTTTAGACCCTGCCTGGACTGAATATAGTGGGAATATTGCTGAGGTTGGGATGAGGATCAGTATGTGTCCCATGTTGTGGCTGCTTGTGTCTAATAATTTATGTAACAGTATTTCTTTAAGATGATTTGAAATGAAAAATAAGTAACAATGATAGCATGAGTAATCATATTACCCTTTTCAATGGCTATTTATTGAATACTATTCTTTAGTAGGCATAGCTTCACATATGCTTTGTCTCATTTTATGGTAGTCTGATGATATATATAGAATGTCTACACTATAAAAACTGAAACAAAAGATTAAAAGTCTTGATGAACAATAATTTTAGTAATAAATAATGTGTTATATAATATTTTATATTTTTATATAACATATTATCTAAAATATATCTATTTATTTAATATATAATAATATAATACATGTTCAGAGCCTAAGCCAAAGCCAAGCATAAGTAAGAATAATAATGTAGAATGATGCTTTGACTCAGTGAAAAATGTCTTTGTGGGTTAGATCACAGCCAAATGAAGCTTTGACATTTCAAAAATATCGAGTTTCAGCTGTGTCTCACAGAAATCCACTAAAAACAATTTCTTTGAATTACAGTGTAATGTAAATTAGGGGCCACTTATAATGTGAAACATACTTAAAAATAAGTCTTATTGCCGGGCGGTGGTGGCGCACGCCTTTAATCCCAGCACTTGGGAGGCAGAGGCAGGCGGATCTTTGTGAGTTCGAGGCCAGCCTGGTCTACAAAGCGAGTCCAGGACAGCCAGAGATATTCAGAGAAACCCTGTCTCGAAAAACCAAAAAAAAAAAAAAAAAAAAAAAATAAGTCTTATTAATCCTGAATTCTGAAAAGGCTACTGCTGGGCCACTTTTACTGATAGAGGGATACTTGACCCTAATAATGGGTTAATATCTGCCAATTATAAAATTAAACAGTACTGTGATAGATTCTTTGACTATAGAATGAAGATATCAGAAAGCCATGTAGGTAATGACTGATCATCCTCAAGAACTAGAACAAACTATGGTGTGGTCTATACTCGTACATTTTATTCTCTGACATTTCTTGTATATAAAGTACTAATACCAATTGCTTATGCTCCTTATGAAGGAGCAAGTGAAAGTCTTAAAACTACAGTCTAGGAGGATAATTTTGATTCAGCCAGATCCTCTTCTGCATGTACTGAAGAGTTAATGCTCAATTAAAGTTACCCATTGTGAGGCTGGGGGTTGTAGCTGAGTTCATAAAGGGTCTGCCCAGCACACGCAAAACTGCGATCAGTCCCCAGCACCATATGCAATATGGTGCATATCTGTGATCCTAGGATCAGGAGGCAGAGTCATGAGGCTGTAAATTCAGAGTTCTCCTTGGTAAATGGCTACATTTAGCCAACCATGATTCAATGAAGAAATAAAGGAAAATTAACTGTACCCTTTTAATGTAGATATTATACATTAAAAAGAAAATACTAGATTTAACTGAAGTATGATCTAGGAACACTGTCACTAAGTAAATTCATGCTTTTTTATTTTTTTATTAAATACTTTATTTTTTTTTTCTTCAAGTTACATCTCAGTCACAAACCCTTCCCAATTCCCCCTTCCTGTCCCACCCTTCCACCTTCTTCCCCCCAACAGCTTCCCCTTTCAGTCCAACAAATGGTTCCTTCTCTAATAACAGTAAATACTATACAAAACAACAGAAATAAATATGCCACATTTATGAGTGTTAAATGGCCCAGTATACCTTCCCAATATCCAGTTCATACATATTTGGCCCCTGACTTTAACATTCTACCATCTAACCATCTCCATGATTTTAAAGTTCTATAACTGACTTAGCTTTCATACTAACTTGCATCACTATTATAACCATCTTCTTAGATCTAGAACGCCCTCTTTGATTCCTAAACAACTCAATATTTAACTATGAGACTCTAGCTGTCTATTCTTCAACCACCTCAGAGACCTGAGAGGGATAAATATATCTGATTATATAGGAAGTGCAGGGCCAGCAGCTTTCAATACTAAGAAATGACAAACTAGTGACTGCCTGGACAGTTCCCCTTTTCTCTCCACACATTCCAGCATCAGTCTTCAGCCTTTTGGTTCTGTTTCTCTGACAGACATTGATTGTAGAGCAGGAATTATGAAGGACTTACCTAACCTGTCTTGGCAGAGCTAGGCTGTCGACTTCCCTGCTACCAAGTTTTGTCCTTTTTTGGACAGCAGTCTGTCTGCAGTTGAAGCCACCTTGCTGAAGTTGTTTATCAGCTGTAAGAGTTCTTTGGTGGAGTTTTTGGGGTCGCTTATGTATACTAACATATCATCTGCGAATAGGGATAATTTGACTTCTTCATTTCCAATGTTTATTCCTTTGATCTCCTTTAGTTGTCTTATTGCTCTAGCAAGGACTTCAAGTACTATATTGAAGAGATATGGTGAAAGTGGACATCCTTGTCTTGTCCCTGAGTTTAGAGGAAATGCTTCAAGCTTCTCTCCATTTAATTTGATGTTGGCCACTGGCTTGCTGTATATTGCCTTTATTATTTCTAGGTATGGACCTTCTATGCCCGTTCTCTCCAGAACTTTTAGCATGAAGGGGTGTTGGATTTTGTCAAATGCTTTTTCTGCATCTAGCGAGATTATCATGTGGTTTTTTTTCTTTCATCTTGTTTATATGGTGAATTACATTGGTAGACTTTTGTATATTGAACCATCCCTGCATTCCTGGGATGAAGCCTACTTGATCATGATGTAAGATACTTTTGATGTGTTCTTGAATTCGGTTTGCTAGTATTTTATTAAGTATTTTTGCATCTATGTTCATGAGGGAGATTGGTCTGAAGTTCTCTTTCTTTGTTGGGTCTTTGTGTGGTTTAGGAATCAGAATGACAATGGCCTCATAGAATGAGTTTGGCAGTGTTCTTTCTGTTTCTATGTGGTGGAAGAGTTTGAAGAGTAATGGTGTTAGTTCCTCTTTGAAGGTCCGGTAGAATTCCGTGCTAAAGCCATCTGTCCCTGGGCTTTTTTTGGTTGGGAGATTATTAATGACTGTTTCTATTTCCTTGGGTGTTATTGGGCTGTTTAAGGTGTTAATCTGATTTTGATTCAGTTTTGGTAGGTGGAATTTATCGAGGAAATTGTCCATTTCGCTTGTAAATTCATGCTTAACATATGGCCTCTGTTCACATGAAAAACATACTTCACTTTAGCTTAATTTTTAATATTTTATCAAGTTCTAACACAAATGCCAACTAAAAAATAAAGCAATTAATAGAAATGTGGATTTTAAATTACTTTGGAGGGCAATGTGTTGTTTTCATTTTCATTTAAAGGATTAGATATTCTTTTCAGTTACTCAGAATGAATAGTATGCATTCACACTAATGCAATGGCTACTTCTTTGCATAAGTTGACTCAGAATAATAAATTGTGCTAATGGAATTTGTTCGGTATTTGAAACAAATTCACATTTTAATACATTAATACTTTGCATGTTTGAGTCTCATAAAGGATCTCATATTATACATTGCTCGCATGTGATTCAGATTTAGTCCCAAAGAAATAAAAAAAGTTAAATTGCTGGTAATATGTAGAAATTGGTAAAGAATTTTAGAGCATGGGTAAGCTCAGGAATGAAACTGGTACAGATAAGGCAAGACTAGTGAGAACTGAGGTTGGGGATTAAAAGGACTACTCTTTAAATGTTGCTTATCTCCCCCAGATTTATATAGAAGATTAGTATTTCAGTGCAACAGTGGTGCCCTTAAGGATCATAGCTGTCCTGGATAGACTGATGCAGGCTCCCTTAGTAAGTGGGTTCTTGCTCCTCTAGTGGTGGCTTAGGTATTTTCAGAGCAAGTTGTTACAAAGTATCCAGCTTGGAACCTGGGGTGTTTCTGCACATCTGCTCTCCATTTCTCTCTTCTACATGGGCAAAGCAGATGAGACCTGTATTAGAGGTGGAACAGAGGAGTCCTGCAGCCTTAGACTTCTAGTCTTAAGAACTGGTAGCTAAATAACCTCTTTTCTCATGAATTACCCAGTCCTCAGTGTTTTTCTAAATAAAAGGAACTAAGTCAAGATGGGTATTCCAACTATGTGAAACTCGGGAATGGGGTATCATATGACTTAGTATCTGAACTCGAGGTAAAGATGGGACAGAAAATGTTAGGTAGTCAGTGAGACTCTATGATAGGAGAGAGAGAAGAAGAAAGAGACAAAAGATAATAACATGAGAGATCTCCTTTAGGTTCACAGTAGCATGAGTCTTCCCGGCACATTAAAATTATGTGTAGTGTTTCCATGAAGAGTGCCATGGAGTATATTAGTGCTGCTATAGCAAAATAACTGAGTTTGGATGATTCATTTTGGTAATTTCCAAGCTGAAAATTCCAGTTCAAGGTTTCAGAAAGTTCAGTGTATGGTAAGCTGGGTCTGTTTTTCGAAGATAACAACTTGGACTACTATATCTTCACATGGTGGAAAGTTTCAGAGTGCAAAATGTGGAGAAGTAGTATCTAGTTCTCTCTAGATCTTTCATTAGGACTAATCCAGTCTATAAGGGCAGAATCCTTATGTCCTAGTTACCCTAAAGGTCCTACCCCTTAATCCTGTTGCACTGAGAATTCAATTTTATCACAAATTTCTGACTAGTTATCAAACTGTAATAGTAAATGAGCTAAAGATGAATGGTGATGGAGGTTTCCAGCTCCTCAGAGAAGCCTCCTCTGCCCATTGTAAAGCACAGCATTAGTTTCTCTGTCCATTGCATATTACAGCCTAAAGGTGATATTCAGTACAGGATCTACTCACCTTGCATAGTTCTATACACATGGTAAGTATTTAAGAAATCCTTAGATGTCTCTGCCTAGGAGTCCATCATGCATTGCTAGTTGAATATTAACTTTTAGAATAATGATAGTAGTAGTAGTCAAGTTTTGAAAATAAGATGCTACATGTTTATTAATTTGTGCCTGTATGCACATTTATATACATATATGTGTTTATAGTGTGTATGTATTTGAGTTATATACAAATTTTACTGAATTTAGGAAAGAAGCAGTGTTTAAACCATTTCTAATTTTTTTTCATACATTCCATCATTTACCACCCCTCACCCCATTTTTGAGGCTGGATCATACTATCTAGCCCAGGATACTCTGGATCCTCCTGTCTCTTCTTGAGTGCTAAGATCACAAATGTGGAGCATAACACCTAGATTAATCACCTAATCTTATTACCTAACTAATCTAGTTTTAAATGTAGATGTTACATGGTTTTACTCCTAGCCATCATTTAGGAATATAATTTAATTTACAAGGATGTTCAGTTCTCCCTTCCATAAAGTGGAGACAGGATAACACTTATCTCATAAGATTAGAAGATTAAAAATACTATACCCTTATATGACTGGCAAAACATCCTCTCCCAGTTTTCAGCAAAGGAATACCATCAGAAGAAAAACCCCTGCCATTCTGCCCACTGCTGCCCTTGCTCTTTCTGGTAGTCTCATCTGTCTTTCCAGACTGGCACTAGAAAACAACTTCTCACATTCTCTTCTTCAATTATTCCTGGATTGAAATAGAAAAGGAAAATGTCTGGTTGAAAACCAGTACAATATACATGTGTATGAAAATACCATGAGACCTATTACTGTGTATAAATAAATATATATATACTAAGTTTTATTTATATACATAAATAGATATATACTAAGAAAATTAATTTTTAAAATACTACATGAGAACTAAAAAATGCATAGGAAATACCAAAAGCTGAATGTTCTTTTACTTTCTTTTTTTTTAATAATTTATTTTTTATTTCTTCAAGTTACATCTCAATCACAATCCCCTCCCTACTCCCCCCTCCAGTCCCACCCTTCCACCCTCCTCCCCCACAACCCCCCACCTCTTCCCTTCTTTTTTTTTCTTTTTTTTTTTTTAGTTTAAGGTATTTCTTTTTCCCCCCAACAGCTCTCCCTTTCAGTCCAAAAAATGGTTCTTTTTCTTATAACTATAAATACAATACAAAACAACAGAAATAAATAGGCCACAATTAAAAGAGTTATATGGCTTAGCATACATTCCCAATGTCCACTCCATATGTATTTGGCACCTGACTTTAACATTCTACTATCTAACCATCCCCATGTGTTTAAAGTTCTATATCTAACTCAGCTTTCATACTAACTTGCCTCATAATTTTAAAAATATCTTCTTAGATCCAGAACACCCTCTTGATTCCTAAACAACTCAAAATTTAACTCTGAGACTCTAGCTATCTATTCTTCAGCCACCTCAGAGACCTGAGAGGGATAAATATATCTGATTATATAGGAAGTGCAGGGCCTGCAGCTTCCAAAACTAAGAAATGACATACCAGTGGCTGCCTGGACAGTTCCCATTTTCTCTCCATACATTACAGCATCAATCTTCAGCCGTTTGGCCCCATTTCTCTGACAGACATTGGTTGTAGAGCAGGAATTATGAAGGACTTACCTACCCTGTCTTGGCAGAGCTAGGCTGTCGACTTATCTGCTTCCAAGTTTTGTCCTTTTTGGACAGAAGTCTGTCTACAGTTGAAGCAAGGGGTTTTTCTTGCCAAGAGAAC
>CAJQZJ010026950.1:0-13668 GCA_907164525.1 Lophiomys imhausi
ACACAAGGTTTTTCATAAGGAAGAGAAAGTCTCGGTTCCAAAGAATTAGCCTCACAAAAATAATAAAATCATTTTGCCCACTCCTTTATAGGGTACAGATTGTATTTATAAACTCTTAAAAATAAACTCTCTGTACTAGGAAAAAAAAAGAAAAAAAGAAGGTTAAAATAGTGTTAGTTGGATGTTTTTAGGTAGATATTAGAATGTTCTTAGATATTGGGGTGGTTTTAGATAAATTATAGATTATTGGAGTTTAGGTTATATGATTTATATTTTATATATTTTATGAATGCTTGTTAAATATTAATAAATATAAGTGTTGATAAATAAAAATATTCTCTTACAATCGTGACTGTGCTGGACTTACTCTGTAGACCAGGCTAGCCTTGAACTCACAGAGATCCTCATGTCTCTGCCTACTGTGAGTGTTGGGATCAAAGGTGTACACCACCATGCCTGGCTCATATCAACTTTTTAAAAAGTCATTTTCAATGAATATTGAAACTAAGCATAGCACACATGTATATATACACAAATAGAATACATATATATAGTGCATGTGGGGGAGGTGGAGGAGAGAGTGAAAGAGAGAGACTGATGCATTATGTTGACCTGGTTTGCCTTGAACTCACAGTTATCCACCTACCTTTGCCTCCCAAGTGCTGGAATTAAAGGCCAGCTTTCACCACTATGGGCTATGAATACACTTTTATCTACTTCCTAAGTCTCCTGTAGTAGATGATTTCAAATTTGGTGGCTTGGATGAAAGAAACCGATTCTTTAACCATCTTGGAGACCAGAAATTTGAAAATTGCCAAGGCTATGTATGCTGTCCTGGGGGATATACTCTTAGAGAAGCATCTCTTTCTTGCTTCCTCACCTTCTGTTAGCTGCTGGCATCCCTGAGTTTGTGGTTGGATCATTGATGTCTGCCCTCATCGTAACTGTAAAACTAGCAACAAGTGGATGACACTATCAAATTCTGCTGTCACCTCAGGATGGCCCTTTGGACCACAGTTTTATCAGCTTCTGTGTGCTGACCCAGGGAAACACTTCTCCAAAGAGTTGATTTCCAGGATCAGCGATTCCCTTTGTAAACATACAGGAGTTTGCACTAGCCTGACCTCTGACCTCACCAATCCTTGAGGACTCTTAACTGCTTACATCATCTTCTGCCAACAAATATACAGGTGTGGCAGGATAAAAAGCTCCTGCCACCTCTTTCCTGTCTCTCTTTTGTGTTTCTCATTTCCAGGTCTCTCTTTCCCCATCTCTCTCTTTGCCTCTCCCTCTCAAGCCCTCTTTCTTCCTCTCTCTCTCTCTGTGTCTCTGTGTCTCTGTGTCTCTGTCTCTGTCTCTCTCTCTCTCTCTCTCTCTCTCTCTCTCTCTCCTCTCCATGGCTCTGCCCTTAACTTCCTACCTAAATAAACATTATACCAGACCTGTTGCATGACATGGCATGATTTTCTTGGGAGAATACACTTTGGCAAGGGCCTGGCATGGTGTACCATCCCACCAAATTATCATAAAACCTTTTCACATTCTGAGTTTAGGCTCTCTCCTTTCAAATAAATTTCCATTTTCACACATTGGAGTGAAGTTTTTCCCCAGGCACCTTCCCTATTGTCCTAATGTGGAGCAGGTGATCTCTCGTTTATGGTGCTAATCTCTTTAGTATGGCAGATGCTTTCTGATCTGCACGCTTGTTCTTCTCAGCTTAAAGCTTGTTGACAAACACTTGCTCACCAAAATTCACATGTTTTTTTTTTCTTTTTGTTCCACTCATTGTTCTCTCATTGTAGATCTGAATGAGAGCAGTGAACAGTAACCAAAACACAGTCTCAGTGTCGGCTTGTCTTGACATTTTCTTTTCCCAAACAAATTAGCCCATTGCTTTTGAATTCAGTCTTACTCAACTTCCCAGGAAACACGAAGGATGTAGACAGGTTATTTGCCAGAATATAACCTAGATAGTGGCTATTTCTTTTAAATTCTTCTCTCATACATTACATCTCAACTGCAGTAGTTTCTCCTCCTTCCCTTCCCCCTAGTCTCTACCCTGCCACCCCTCCAACCCCTTACAATAAGACCAGGCACATGTTCTCACATCAAGGCTGGTCAGTACAACCCAGTAGGAGGAAAAGGGTCCCAAAGACAGGTAAAAGAGGCAGAGACAGTCCCCATCCCACTGTTAAGAATCCCACAAGAACACCGAGCTACACAACCATAGCATATATGCAGAGGACCTAGGTCAAACCAATACAGGCTCCCTGATCTATGTGAGCCTCCTTGAGTCCTAGTCAGTTGATTCTGTAGTCCCTTGTTCTTGTGGTGTCCTCGATCCCTCTGGCTCCTCCAATCTTTCTCCCCCTTACTCCACAGGACTCCCTGAGCTCTGCCTAATATTTGGCTAATGGGACTCTGCATATGCCCCCATCAGTTGCTGGATGAAGTCTCTCTGGTCCCTTTGATGATGGTTATGCTAGCCTCCAGTTCCAGAAAACTCTGCAGGGCAGAACAAATTGTAGGTAAGAGGTTTTGTGTCTGGGTTGGTGTCCCAATCCCTATACTTGAGGCTTTGCCTGGTTACAGAGGACAGCCAGTTCAGGCTCCATGTCCCCCATTACTAGGAATCTTTGCTAGTGTTACCCTCGTAGACTCCGTGGGGTTTCCATTGTTCTAGGTTTCTACCTTGTTCCCAAAATGCCCCCCAATTCTTGTCATATCTCTCAGTATTCTCTCCCTCCAGATAATGGCTGTTGTGAAACTAAAATCTGTCATGTCTAAGAATTGTGATGATTTCAGAATCATCAACAGGTGCTTCCACTGCAGGAGGTAGAAGAGATATCCACAGAGAACATGTTGGGGGGGGGTTCTAAAATTAGAAAAATCTAAATATTTGCATACGAAAAAAGATGTAACTAAATTAAAAACAAAACTGATTAATTCAAAACCACTGCATTTGAAGGTGAACGTCAAAAAGCTCCTAATGCAATCCAAAGAGAGACAGTCTTAGTATGTATTCCTGCAACTTAAAACCTCAGAGTTAAGTGTTTATCTGCATTGTAGGGTTAATTCTGAATATAATATATATGGCAGGTTAGAGGTTAATGTCTGAAGTCCAACTTATATAAAATTCAGTGATTATATTCAGGTTTAAATTGCTAAGGTTAATAACTTTCTGGATCTTAGTAAAATATCTCTCTGAAAAAGGAGCTACCATACAATGTAATCACAAATTGTAAGATACTGTGGACTGCAAGATCATACTTATATTCATATTTTTCTTTCTGCAACTTTGAGAATCATATGCAGGGCCTCACACATTTTTTGGGAAATGGCATACCACTGAGCCACAACCCTAATTTTCAGATCTCATTTTCAAAGCTACTGTTAAATAAGTGGATAGGTCACTTGTTATGTTCAACACATCAGCTACCTTTGAAATTTTAAAATACTGAACAGTTATTCATTTATGAATTGAAAACATCAATAATGTTTTGAGGAAATGACCTGAGTTCAATTCCCAGAAGCCATATGAAAAAGCTGGTGTGCTGGTATATACTTGGGTCCCAACACAGAGTAGATAGGGGAGGTGGAATTTGGGGCTCATTGGCCAGCCAGTCTACCCTATTTGATTTCTGGCCAATGATAGACCTTGTCTCAAAAAATAAGTTGGATGGGGCTGGAGAGATGGCTCTGCAGTTAAGAGTACTGGGTGTTCTTTTAGAAGGCCAGGGTTCAATTCCAAATGCATGGTGGTTCACAATCATCTGCAACTCCAGTTCTAGTGGATCCAACACCTTCATATGCTCTCTGCTGGTGTCAGACACACACATGGTGACAGGCATACATGTGAACAAAACACTCATACAACTGAAAATTTAAATTCTTTAAATTGTAATAAAAATGTAGATACCATATGAAGATGCACAAGAACACATCACACACACACACAAACACACACACACACACACACACAGACTACATCAATAATGTTATTGAGAACAACAAAATAAATTTCTAGGGAAATAAAACCACAATGTTTTTATGAAAAATGTTTGTGAAAAATTTTTCCTTGCAAATTAACAAAGATAAATCTCTAGTAAGACAGAAAGAGCTTAAAAAGAAAATTAGGAATAAAAATCAATTATTACTAAATTACTGTAGAAGTTTAGAAATAAGTGAAAGAGGCCCGAGGGGTCCCCAAATAACATGGGCAGTTGACATTGCCCTTGCTTGCCCACCATAACTAAGTAATAAGACCCTATTGATGAAGATGCCACATATTTTAGATACAGGAGAAATCAAACTGGAACTGACCTGAAAACTTCCTCCCTTCTGGTTAGCTTTTATAATGCTAGAATGTGTAGTGGAGGCCATTAGGAGAGATAAATCGTCAATGGTATTATCAAGCAATGAATCCTGAATGGTATAATATTGGCCTGCCAGGCAAGGTGTGCCCACTGGTACAATAGTAGCATAAAAGATATGAGGGTAACCAATGACTTTATGATTTGATTTGAGGTCTTCTTTATTAGGAGATTGATTGCCTGGTACTCTAAATCTCATCAAAAGCCCATGACTTGAGAGGTCATAGGCCTAGCAGGCAACCTACTAATGTTGTTTTGCTAAATGGACATGTCAATTTCTAAATCCTTATGTTCATACCCATAGATTTGTGCTGCTTGGAACCTTGGCCAGACAACATCTTTTTTTTTTTTTTAATGTTAGTCAGGGGTATATGCAGAGACTCATATTTGGTCAATGTATATTGACCAGAAAGTGATTTGGTGTTAAGTCCTAAGTTGGATATCTGTGTCAGCCTTCCCACGGCTAAGGTTCAGAGACCATTTCAGAATAAGGGGTGGAAAGAGTGTAAGAGCTGGATAGTGGGAAGGAGTACAATAGTCTTAATGGACATGCCATGGCCATTGCACTCATGTTCTCAGAACAACTGTGACTCATAAGACCTAACAAGATCAAGACAGTAAGATCAGTCAAAAATAGCAGGCAGCACTAATTGGTCTCAGTGCAGTATAAAAAGAAAAGAAAATGTGGAAGACAGAAAGGTGGGGCTATGTGTTGAGGGGCGGGCAATCAGGGGTAGTGGAAGGAGAAATTGAGGATAGATAGGATCAATATATTGCATACATATGTGAAATTGTCAAAGGGTAGATAAATGATATTAAGAAAAGAAAATAATAATATAACAATGACTTTATGCCAACAAATTAAAGAACATTTAGATATACACACAAAATTGATCCAAAAGGAAATAGAAAGCATAAACACATTACTATGAAAATAAATTCACTAGATAACAAATCTATCACCAAAATCCCAGGATAAGAAAGTTTTACAAATGGCTATTAAAGAAACCCATACTTCATTTATTCAAGCAATATCAGAGAATGGAAAATGAGAGAGAATTGCTTAATTTTATAAGGTATAGGGGAAATTATAGGCTAATTTTACATTTAGCTGTGGTTTCAGGGTTTCCAAAATACTAAATAAGATAAATAGCTTTTCAATGTCTACCTAAATTAAAAAAACAAAACAAAGCAATAAATATAACATGATTAGGTAGATTTATCACGGGAGTGCAAGGGTTATTCAAAATTCAGAAAATTTTATCAACAGAATTCACCACATTAACAGATTATAAGAACCATATGGCCATGCTAGTAGATGGGAAAGACATATGATAAAATTCAACACTGATTCAGAATTAAAACTTTTAAGTCAGAATCATAGGGAAATGGCCTGGAACTTGAGAATGATCTCAGAAAAAAATAAAATAAAATAAAACCTTAGAGCTTCTTAGTAGTGAAACCAAAGCAACAGTGACTTTTTAAATGGGACAAATGTGCCTATTATAATCACATCTATTCCAAACTGCATTAGTTATCCCGGCCAATGGAACAAGAAAGGAAAAATAATTAGGAAGTGTAGATTGCCAAGGAAGAGACATGAGGCTGTCATTTTTAGACATAACTTTTCTTATACAGAAAAACCTCAAGAAATTTATAGAGCTAGTTTACTAGGGCTGCTAAAGACAATGTGAATATAAAATAAAAAATAATATTTGCAACCCCAGTAGTCAATTATCCAGTATTGTTTTATAAAATATGGAATTTATAACAGTGAACTTATTTGCATAGAAAATATCATTAAAAGACAAAAGGGCATATTACATTTATATTCATGACATTCAAGAATTGCATGACTACATTGAAAAACATAGTAATTCTGCTGCAAATACCATCATTCATTAATTATTAGCCGGCTTTTTATTTAAATGGCTCTGAAAGTAGAATGTGCCATGCAACCTCTGATTTCTTTCATCTTTTCCTCCAGTGATGAAACTGTTATTACCTGGGATGGGGTAAACTTTTGGTCAAAACTGTTCTCTTACTATTACTTCAATTAGGTTATCTATATTTAGAGACTGCAAGTTTAATGGCTATTATGTCTTTAAAACATAGCACTATGGCTAGGCGTGGTGGCACACACCTTTAATCTCAGAACTCAAGAGGTAGAGGCAGGTGGATCTCTGTGAGTTCAAGGCCAGCCTGGTCTACAAAATCAGTCCAAGACATCCATAGGTGTTACACAGAGAAACCTTGTCTCAAAAACAACAACAAAAACCAAAAACCACTATGATTTAACACCAAAATGAAAAGAGCATTAGGATAGAAGAGCAAGAATAAAATTGATGTCAAACACAGAAGTCCCTGTTATTTTAATTTTATTTTTGAGACAGGATTTCTCTGTGTATCCCTGGCTGTCCTGGACTCACTTTGTAGACCAGGCTGGCCTTGAATTTGCAGAGATCTGCCTGCCTCTGCCTCCCGAGTGCTGGGATTAAAGGCATGTGCCACCATGCCCAGCAATTACAGACAGCTGTGGACTGCCATGTGGGTGCTGGGATTTGAACCCGGGTCCTTTGGAAGAACAGCAGTGCTCTTAACCTCTGAGCTATCTCTCCTGCCCCAGAAGACCCTATTATTAGAATAATTACTGAAATTGCATATTTTCTTGCAAAGATCAGAAAAGCACTTCAAGGAACCTGTCAGGAAGGTGTCCAGAGTAGATCCTGTGGCCAGAAAGATTATTTCAGCAGTAACAGTGCATTTCAGCATGGCCGTGGGCTTCTGTGCCAATAGATGCTATGTTACCAATTTTTTTTAATGACACAGAGTCCATTTTTGTGTGAGGAAACACAGACACTGATGTTTTATAGTGGTTCAGAAAAGTCAGAGCCTGAACGTCGAGAAGATTTTTAAAGATCTCTTAATCAGTTTAAATTATATTTTTATTTTTATAGTCACATAAAAAGACAGAAGTCAAATGTACACATCTAAATATCTATATCTGTATATCTATATAATATATAGATATATAGATACAGATACAGATATCACATTCAGTAAATGTAAAAACAAAAAGTACACAGGATAAGAAAGTATTATGGCCCTTTTGAAACTCACCAGATCCAAAGCCTTTCCCCACTAGGGACTTTGTAGCTCTACCATGTGTCCTGGAGCGTCTCTCAACCCTTGTCAGAGAAGCTTTTGTCTGTAATAGATTGTGATTGATACAGAGACCCACAACTGCTCAGTATGAAGAGAATACAAGACCACGTGGAATGCTCAGTCATAAATGGTACATCTATATCACTCACAGTCACCCCATGCCCCACTCCTCATTCTCCCAAGGCTCAGCAATCATTGCAGAAGAGAAAGTGGAAATATTATAAAAACGAACAAACAATCAGTGAATGACCGCAAGGAGACAGCATTTTCTGAACACTGAAGGACAAGTTGTGCGTACAGCTCACTGCAGTTTCAGCAACATGCACAAGACCTGCACATACTCAAGACAGACAAAATCCTAGCATGGAGGATCCAAGATGGCGCCGACCATAGAGCAGTGCATCTGAGTAGTAGGTGAATGAGATTAGTCATTGTGGAGTGAATGTGAGGTCCCCTAGCCTACAGTGAAGCACAGACGGTGTCTGAATGCCCACAGCGAACATTGAGACCGGTCACCAGGTAAAAGAGCCCACGCAGTTCCCGGGAACACAACCCTGAGATCAGCCAGCTCCGTCACCAGTCTGGAGAGGAGCTCTGGCTAGAGATCTAGCCCAGGAGCGGATCCAGCCCACGGCTCCAGCCACAGACCAGCGGCCCTGCCTGTCTGCCTGATATCCAGCCTGCACTCGAGCCGCACCACAAGAGCAAAGGTAAGTGAGATTATTTTTTTCCGGAGTTTCCAACATGGTGGCACAGTGTGCACTGTAGCGGAGAGGCAGAGACCTAACCCAGTCACAGCAAAGCAATTAGGAGCCAAGACTGCCTGCAAACAGAGCCCGGGACAGTGTGTTCTCCACAAATACTGGGGCGGGTGGGTCACTCACCCTAGCACCCAAGCATCTGAGGCAGTCAGCAACAGGCGCACTGAGGCCGGCATCTGTTGTGGGTGGAGCTCCCTGCCTGCATAGTCAGCCGAGCTGGGGAGCCAGAATGACTGGGTCAGTGAGAGGAGAACACAGACCCAACCACAGCTCTACCTGCCTTTCTGAGGAGACCTGTCAGCTCCCAGGTCCTCAGAGGCTAGCCCTCTCCCCACTCCAATCCCCTCTATATTGGTCCAATTGGGTCACAAGCAGTTGAGGAGAGCAGCAACCACCCTCCTCTCCGAGAGCCAGTCAGTCTATTACAGGAATCTGCCCGCCATCTGGAGGTAAACGCCAGGATCTCAGGATCAGCCAAACCCCAGGGCAGGGAGTTTTCCTGAGCACCAAGGTCAGGTAACAAAAGAAACAAACAGATAACACCTCGGTCCATCTGATGACAAAAGGTCGGCGCAAGAACATGGTAAAAAAAACCCAAAACAATAGGATGTCTCCAGATCCTAGCAATAATGCTACAGACAACTCTGGACAGCTGAACCCAATTGAAGCAAAGGAAAATGACCTTAATCCTACGCTTATACTAATAATAGAAGGCCTAAGGGAGGAAATCAAATACCTCAGAGAGCAACAACAAAGTACTGCAAAGGAGGTGATGGAAATGAATAAAGCGCTTAAAGGAATGGAAGACCTGAAAAGGGAAGTTGAAGCAATGAAGAAAATCCAATCTGAGACATCCATAGAACTGGAAAACCTTAAGAAAAGAATCGGAACTACAGACACTAGCATCACCAACAGAATACAAGAGATGGAAGAAAGAATTTCAGTCTCAGAGGATAAAATTGAAGAAATGGATACATCTGTCAAAGAAAATGTCAAATCTAAAAAAGTCCTGACACAAAACCTTCAGGAAATCAAGGACACAATGAAAAGACGAAATCTCAGAATAATAGGAATAGAAGTAAGAGAAGAGTCACACCTCCATGGACCAGAAAATATCTTCAACAAAATCATTGAAGAGAATTTCCCAAATCTAAAAAAAGAGATGCCTATAACTGTACAAGAAGCTTACAGAACCCCAAATAGATTAGACCAGAAAAGAAAATCTTCCCGCCACATAATAATCAAAACACTAAATGTACAGAACAAAGAAAGAATTTTAAAAGCTGCTAGGGAAAAGGGTCAAGTAACATATAATGGCAAACCTATCAGAATCACACCTGACTTTTCTTCAGAGACTCTAAAAGCCAGAAGGGACTGGACAGACATCTTGCAGACCCTAAAAAAACCACAAATGCCAGGCCAGACTACTATTCCCTGCAAAATTGTCAATCAACATAGATGGAGAAAACAAGATATTCCATGACAAAGCTAAATTCAAACAATATCTATACACAAATCCAGCTCTACAGAAGATGTTAGACGGAAAACTTCAACCCAAAGAGGTTAACTACACACAAGAAAGCACAGGAAGCAAATAGCATGCCTGCAGCAAAAACAAAAGGAAAGAAGCTCACTCACACACTATTTCTACCAACATCAAGATGGCAGGAAGTAACAATCACTGGTCATTAATATCTCTCAACATCAATGGACTCAATTCCCCAATAAAAAGGCACAGGCTAGCAGAATGGATGCGAAAACAGAATCCCACATTCTGCTGTTTACAAGAAACACACCTCAGCAAAAAAGATAGACATTATCTCCAAGTAAAGGGCTTGAAAAAGATATACCAAGCAAATGGACCCAAGAAAAAAGCTGGAGTAGCAATTCTAGTATGCAACAAATTGGATTTTCAACCAACATTAATCAAAAGAGATGGGGAAGGAAACTATATACTCATCAAAGGAAAAATCCACGAAGATGAAATTTCGATACTAAACATCTATGCCCCAAATGTAAGACCACCCACATTCATTAAAGAAACACTACTGAAGCTCAAATCCCACATTGAACCTCACACATTAATAGTGGGAGACTTCAACACACCACTCTCACCACTGGACAGATCAACAATGCAGAAACCAAACAGAGAAATAATGAACCTCACAGATGTCATGAATCAAATGGACCTAATTGATATCTACAGAACATTTCACCCAAAAACAAAAGAATACACTTTCTTCTCGGCACCTCACGGAACCTTCTCCAAAATCGACCATATAGTCGGTCACAAAGCAAGCCTCAACAGATACAGGAAAATTGAAATCACTCCTTGTAACTTATCAGACCATCATGGAATAAAGCTAGACTTCAACAGTAACAAAAACAACAAAGTGCTTGCAAAAACATGGAAACTGAACAACTCTCTCCTCAATGACCTCTGGGTCAGGGAAGAAATAAAAAAAGAAATTAAAGTCTTCTTATAACTCAATGAAAATGAAGGCACAACATACCCAAACTTATGGGACACATTGAAAGCAGTGCTAAGAGGAAAGTTTATACCTCTAAGTGCCTTCAAAAAGAAACTGGAGAATTCCTATACTAGCCACCTAAAAGAACACCTGAAAGAGCTAGAACAAAAAGAAGCAAACACTCCCAAGAGGAGCAGACGACAGGAAATTATCAAACTCAGGGCTGAAATCAACAACTTAGAAACAAAAAGAACAATACAAAGATTCGACAAAACCAAGAGCTGGTTCTTGAGAAAATCAACAAAATAGACAAGCCCTTAGCTAAACTAACTAAAAGGCAGAGGGAAAATACCCAAATCAACAAAATCAGAAATGAAAAGGGGGAAATAACAACAGACATTGAGGAAATCCAAAGAATCGTTAGGTCCTACTTCAAAAACTTGTACTCCACAAAATTGGAAAATCTAAATGAAATGGACAATTTTCTTGATAGATTCCACCTACCAAGGTTAAATCAAGAACAGGTAAACAAATTAAACAGTCCTATAACCCTTAAGGAAATAGAAGAAGTCATTAGACGTCTTCCAACCAAAAAAAGCCCAGGCCCAGATGGTTTCAGCACAGAATTCTACCAGACATTCAAAGAAGAGCTAACACCAATATTCTTCAAACTCTTCCACAACATAGAAACAGAAGGAATACTGCCAAACACATTCTATGAGGCCACAGTTACCCTGATACCTAAACCTCACAAAGACCCAACGGAGAAAGAAAATTTCAGACCAATTTCCCTTATGAACATGGATGCAAAGATACTTAATAAAATACTTGCAAACTGGATCCAAGATCACATCAAAAGTATCATACACCATGATCAAGTAGGCTTCATCCCAGGGATGCAGGGGTGGTTCAACATTAGAAAATCCATCAATGTAATCCACCACATAAACAAGCTGAAAGAAAAGAACCACATGATCATCTCATTGGATGCTGAAAAAGCTTTTGACAAAATTCAGCACCCTTTCATGATAAAAGTCTTAGAGAGAGCAGGCATACAAGGACCATACTTAAAAATAATAAAAGCAATTTACAGCAAGCCAATAGACAACATCAAACTAAATGGAGAGAAACTTAAAGCATTTCCTCTAAAATCAGGGACAAGGCAAGGCTGCCCACTCTCTCCATATCTCTTCAACATAGTACTTGAAGTTTTAGCTAGAGCAATAAGACAACTAAAAGAAATCAAGGGGATACAAATTGGAAAGGAAGAAGTCAAAGTATCCCTATTTGCAGATGATATGATAGTATACATCAGTGACCCCAAAAATTCCACCAGAGAACTTCTACAGCTGATAAACTCCTTCAGCAAGGTGGCCGGATACAAAATCAATTCAAAAAAATCAGTAGCCCTTCTTTACACAAAAGATAAATGGGCTGAGAAAGAAATAAGGGAATCAACACCCTTCACAATAGCCACAAAAATATAAAATACCTTGGGGTAACTCTAACCAAGCAAGTGAAAGACCTGTATGATAAGAACTTCAAGACCCTGAAGAAAGAATTTGAAGAAGATATCAGGAGATGGAAAGATCTCCCTTGTTCATGGATAGGTAGGATCAACATAATAAAAATGGCAATCTTACCAAAAGCAATATACAGATTCAATGCAATTCCTATCCAAATACCAACTCAATTTTTTACAGATCTGGAAAAAACAATTCTCAACTTCATATGGAATAACAAAAGACCCAGAATAGCTAAATCAATCATGTACAATAACAGAACATCTGGAGGTATCACCATCCCAGATTTCAAGCTGTACTACAGGGCAATAGTAATAAAAACAGCATGGTACTGGTATAGAAACAGACCAGTTGACCAATGGAATCGAATTGAAGACCCAGAAATAAACCCACACATCTATGGTCACTTAATTTTTGATAAAGAAGCCAAAAACATACAATGGAAAAAGGAAAGCATCTTCAATAAATGGTGCTGGTCTAACTGGATGTCAACATGTAGAAGAATGCAAATAGATCCATACTTATCACCCTGTACAAAACTTAAGTCTAAGTGGATCAAGGACCTCAACATAAATCCAGACACACTAACATTAATAGAAGAGAAAGTGGGAAAAAGCCTTGAAATCATTGGCACTGGTAGCAACTTCCTGAATAGAACACCAATAGCTCAGGCACTAAAACAAACAATCAATAAATGGGACCTTATAAAATTGAAAAGCTTCTGTAAGGCAAAGGACACTGTCCTTAGAACAAAACAGCAGCCTACAGAGTGGGAAAGGATCTTCACCAACCCAACATCTGACAGAGGGCTAATATCCAAAATATATAAAGAACTGAAGAAATTAAACACCAAAAAATCAAATAACCCCATCAATAAATGGGGTACAGAGCTAAACCGAGAATTCACAGAAGAGGAATCTCTAAAGGCTGAGAGGCATTTGAGGAAATGTTCAACATCTTTGGTTATCAGGGAAATGCAACTTAAAACAACTCTGAGATTCCATCTCACACCTGTCAGAATGGCTAAAATCAAAAACTCAAATGATAGCACATGCTGGCGAGGATGTGGAGAAAGGGGAACACTCCCCCATTGCTGGTGGGACTGCAAACTTGTGCAAACACTTTGGAAATCAATCTGGAGATATCTTAGAAAATTGGGAATAAATCTACCTCAAGACCCAGCCATACCCCTCTTGGGCATATATCCAAAAGATCTGAAAAGAAACCAAAAGGACATTGCCTCAACAATGTTCATAGCAGCTTTATTTGTAATAGCCAGAAACTGGAAACAACCCAGATGTCCATCAACTGAAGAATGGATAAAAAAACTGTGGTACATATACACAATGGAATACTACACAGCTATCAGAAATGA
>CAJQZJ010026951.1:157-18263 GCA_907164525.1 Lophiomys imhausi
AGCCTTGCCCCGGGAACACTCACAGCTCCCAAGGGACTGTTAAAAGTCCCAGGGCAAGGCTCTCCCCATCTCTCACAGACACGGAGGCCACTAAATGCGGGATTCGGGAACTCCCATTTGGTGAGGCGCCTGGTAAGATCGATCCCAACTTACAGCAGGCAGAATCAGGGTCCATTTGGCCATAGATCGCTGTCCTATTGGGCTCCCCACACATCAGGTTGAACTTATACCCACTTAGAAAAGGTTGCGAGATAGTGGAAGCCTCAGCAAGGAACAAACAGGGGGCTCAGCGGGTGGTCCGCAGCCACTTGTGAAGCGGAGGGCGGGAGGTTCCGAGAGAGCACGGGAAGCTAGGAACACAAAAGCAGGCGGGAGGGGCCAAATCTCGCACACTCACTATAGCGCAGCTGGGGAGAGAGCACGGCTGGCAGGGACAAATCCCCGCCAGTCCACGGCAGGTCATCTGGGGAGAGAGATAGGCGTGGGTGGGGCCAGGGGTCCGTGCACCCACAGCGGAGCTGCTGGGACGAGAGGTGCACTCAGGCAGCCGGAGGATCCGGGGCTTGGGGTACCCACGGGACCCGTGGCGGCACAGACAAGAAGGGAATTAGGCACAGGGTCCAGCCCTGTGGCGAGAAAACTAGAGAGAAACCAGAAATCGGGACCATAGCTGTATCCTGGAAAATCCAGACATATCAGGTGTGGAGCCAGACCCTGTCAGCCTCCGGGATGACAAACAAAGCCCACAGAATCTGTGCCTGGGCAAACAGGCCCATACCATCAGAACCATTACAGGCTGATAACTCAGAGTGCAACATAGAGAAGTCTGAATTGGGAGCAGTGAAACAATCCTGGTCCATTACTCACAACCTGGGAATAGGCTGCACCAGATCACAGTGCCTCTGGCCATTAAAACCACAGTGACCTTGAAATCCCCCTGTAAGCAACGACAGATAGCCAAGTAACTCGTCCCCTGCACCAAATCATCCACTATGGTTCCAAGCACAGAAAACAGACAGCTAAATGCATCCAATGGCGAAAGGTCAAAAAAAAAATAGAAATCAAGGAATTATGACTCCAACAAAGCAGAACCACCCTAGCTCATCCAATTTGGATGACCACACACCAACAGAAACACATGAAAACATTGACAATTCTGCAGTATGGAAAGTGATAGAGTCCCTGCAAGAAGAACTTAAATCTATGAAGGAATTCAAAGAAACCACAATTCTACAAATCAAAACAAGGAACAACACCATTAAAGAGCTCCAAGCCAAGGTGACAGAGCTTGAACAGGAAAAGGAAAAAGCCACGAAAGATTTTCATACAAAAACAAGCAAGCTGGAGAAGGAAATGTACAAAACGAACAAAACCATACAAGACATGAAAATAGAAATAGAAACAATAAAGAAAACACAGTCAGAGTTAAAAGAGGAAGTGGAGAACCAAGGGAAGAGAACAGGAACTACTGATGTGAGTATCAACAACAGGATGCAAGAGATGGAAGACAGGATCTCAGGCATGGAAGATTCAGTGGAAGAAATCAGTACAACATCCAAAGAAAATGAGAAGGCTAAAAAATCTCTCACCCACAACATCCAAGAAATCAAGGACTCATTGAAAAGACGGAACCTAAGAATTATAGGTATAGAGGAAAGAGAGGACTCCCGATTCCAAGGTCCAGGAAATATCTTCAACAAAATCATAGAGGAAAACTTCCCAAACCTGAAAAAAGAGATGCCAATAAAAATCCAAGAGGCATACAGAACACCAAACAGATTAGACCAGAAAAGAAACTCCTCTCGCCACATAATAATTGAAACCCCAAATGTACAGAACAAAGAAAGAATATTAAAAGCTGTAAGAGAAAAAAGTCAAGTCACATACAATGGCAGACCCATCAGAATTACACCTGACTTCTCCTCAGAAACGTTAAAAGCTAGAAGGGCCTGGTCAGATATACTACAAGTCCTAAGAGATCATAGATGCCCAGCCAGACTACTTTACCCAGCAAAACTCTCTATAAACATAGATGGAGAAAACAAGATATTCCATGACAAAATTAAATTTAAACAATATCTACCCACAAACCCAGCCCTACAGAAAATCCTAGAAGGAAAATCCCAACCCAGAGAAGAAAACTCCACCCAAGAAAACAAAGGGAATAGAAAACCCATCAGCAACTAAACCAAAAGAGGAACAGGACCACCACATATACCAAACTAATGGGAAATAACAACCCCAGGTCACTAATATACATCAACATCAATGGACTCAACTCCCCAATAAAAAGACATAGGTTTACAGAGTGGATCCGCAAGCAAGACCCTTCCTTATGCTGTATACAAGAGACACATCTAACTACAAAAGATAGACACTTCCTCAGAGTAAAGGGCTGGGAAAAGGTTTTCCAAGCAAATGGACCCAGGAAGCAAGCTGGAGTAGCCATCCTAATATCAAACAAAACAGACTTCCAACTGAAGTTAATGAAGAAAGACAAAGAAGGGCACTATATACTCATTAAAGGGAATATTCATCAAGAGGAAATTTCAATACTGAACATCTATGCCCCAAATACAAAGGCACCTACTTTCGTAAAAGATACACTTCTAAAACTTAAAGCGCACGTCGATCACAACACATTAGTAGTGGGAGACTTCAACACCCCACTCACAACAATGGACAGATCATCAAGACAGAAGACAAACAGAGAAATATAGAGTCTAACAGAGATCATGAAACAAATGGACCTAACAGATATCTATAGAACATTTCACCCAAACACAAAGGAATACACCTTTTTCACAGCACCCCATGGAACCTTCTCCAAAATTGACCACATAGTTGGTCACAAGGATAGTCTCAATAGATACAAGAAAATTGAAATAACACCTTGTATCTTATCAGACCACCATGGAATAAAGCTGGTCTTAAACAGCAAAAGAATCAACAGAAAGCCTACACACACATGGAAATTGAAGAGCTCCTTACTGGATGACCACAGGGTCAGGGAAGTAATAAAGAAGGAAATCAAAGACTTCTTAAAATCCAACGACAATGAAGACACAACATACCCAAACCTATGGGATACATTGAAAGCTGTGCTACGAGGAAAGTTCATAGCACTAAATGCTTTCAAAAAGAAAATTGTGACAGCTCATATTAGTTAATTAACAGCTAAGCTGGGTGAATTGGAAATAAAAGAAACAAACATTCCCAAGAAGAGCAGAAGGCAGAAAATCATCAAACTTAGGGCTGAAATCAACAACTTAGAATCAAAAAGAGCTATACAATGAATCAATGAAACCAAGAGTTGGTTCTTTGAGAAAAATCAACAAAATAGACAGACCCATAGCCAAATTAACTAAAAGGCAAAGGGAAAGAACCCAAATCAACAAAACCAGAAATGAAAAGGGAGAAATAACAACAGACATTGAGGAGATCCAGAAAATATTCGGACATTACTTTAAAAATCTATATTCAACTAAATTTGAAAACTTGAGCGAAATGGACAATTTCCTCGATAAATTCCACCTACCAAAACTAAATCAAAATCAGATTAACAGCTTAAACAGCCCAATAACACCCAAGGAAATAGAAAGAGTCATTAATAATCTCCCAACCAAAAAAAGCCCAGGGCCAGATGGCTTTAGCACAGAATTCTACAGGACCTTCAAAGAGGAACTAACACCATTACTTTTCAAACTCTTCCACCACATAGAAACAGAAAGAACACTGCCAAACTCATTCTATGAGACCATTGTCATTCTGAATCCTAAACCACACAAACACCCAACAAAGAAAGAGAACTTCAGACCAATCTCCCTCATGAACATAGATGCAAAAATACTTAATAAAATACTAGCAAACCGAATTCAAGAACACATCAAAAGTATCATACACCATGATCAAGTAGGCTTCATTCCTGGAATGCAGGGATGGTTCAATATACGAAAGTCTATCAATGTAATCCACCACATAAACAACATGAAAGAAAAAAACCACATGATAATCTCGCTAGATGCAGAAAAAGCATTTGACAAAATCCAACACACCTTCATGCAAAAAGTTCTGGAGAGAATGGGCATACAAGGACCATACCTAGAAATAATAAAGGCAATATACAGCCATCCAGTAGCCAACATCAAATTAAATGGAGAGAAGCTTGAAGCATTTCCTATAAACTCAGGGACAAGACAAGGATGTCCACTTTCACCATATCTCTTCAATATAGTACTTGAAGTCCTTGCTAGAGCAATAAGACAACTAAAGGAGATCAAAGGGATAAAAATTGAAAATGAAGAAGTCAAATTATCCCTATTGGCAGATGATATGTTGGTATACATAAGTGACCCCAAAAACTCCACCAAAGAACTCTTACAGCTGATAAACAACTTCAGCAAGGTGGCTGGATACAAAATTAACTCAAAAAAAATCAGAAGCCCTTCTTTTCCACAAACAAATATACCGAGAAAGAAATAAGGGAAACAACCCCCTTCACAATAGCCACAAACAACATAAAATACCTGGGGGTAACTCTAACCAAGCATGTAAAGGACCTATATAACAAGAACTTCAAGCCCCTGAAGAAGGAAATGGAAGAGGCCTTTAGAAAATGGAAAGATCTCCCATGCTCATGGATAGGTAAGATCAACATAATAAGAATGGCCATCCTACCAAAAACAATATATAGATTCAATGCAATTCCTATCAAAATACCAACACAAATCTTTATAGACCTGGCAAAAGCTAGTCTCAACTTCATATGGAACAACAAAAAGCCCAGAATAGCTAAATCAATCCTGTAAAATGAAAAAACATCTGGAGGTATCACCATCCCAGATTTGAAGCTGTACTACAGAGCAACAGTAATAAAAACAGCATGGTACTGGTATAGAAACAGACCAGTGGATCAATGGAATCGAATTGAAGACCCAAACATGGACCCACACACCTATGGCCAACTAATCTTTGACAAAGAAGCCAAAAACGCACAATGGAAGAAGGACAGCATCTTCAACAAATGGTGCTGGTCCAACTGGATGTCCACTTGCAAAAGAATGAAATAAGACCCATACCTATCACCTTGTACAAAACTTAATTCCAAGTGGATCAAAGACCTTACCATAAGGACAGCCACACTAAAGATACTAGAAGAAAAATTAGGAGAAAACCTCAAACTCATTGGCACAGGTGACAACTTCCTGAACAGAACACCAACAGCTCAGGACCTGAGATCAACAATCAATAAATGGGACCTCATGAAACTGAAAAGCTTCTGTAAGGCAAAGGACACTGTCATTCGACCAAAACGGCAACCAACAGACTGGGAGAAAATCTTCACCAACCCCACATCTGATAGAGGGCTATTATCTAAAATCTACAAAGAACTCAAGAAACTAAATGCCAAGAAACCAAGTAATCCAGTCAAGAAATGGGAGAAGGAGCTAAATAGAGAAATCACAAAGGAGGAATCCCTAAGGGCTGAGAGACACCTGAAGAAATGTTCAACATCCTTAATCATCAGAGAAATGCAACTCAAGACGACCCTGAGATTCCACCTAACACCTGTTAGAATGGCTAAGATAAAGAGCTCAAATGATAGCGCATGCTGGCGAGGGTGTGGAGAAAGGGGAACCCTACTCCATTGCTGGTGGGAGTGCTGGTTTGTGCAACCACTATGGAGGTCTGTCTGGCGATATCTTAGAAATCTAGGAATAACTTTGCATCAGGACCCAGCCATACCACTTCTGGGTATACACCCAAAGGACCTCTCACGGAGACATAGGGAAGTCTCCTCATCTATGTTCATAGCAGCCTTATTTGTAATAGTTAGAAATTGGAAACAACCCAGATGTCCCTCAACTGAAGAATGGATTAAAAATTGTGGTACATCTATGCAATGGAATATTACTCAGCTACAAGAAACAGTGAAATCGTGCAATTTGCAACCAAATGGATGGATCTAGAGGAGCTCATCCTGAGTGAGCTGACCCAGTCTCAGAAGGATGCACATGGCATCTATTCACTTATAGTAGGATTTTAACTATATCATACAGGATATCTGTACTACAACCAACACACCAAAAGGAACATGGACATAAATTTTTTTTTATCTTTTTCATTTTTTTCTTTTTTCTTTTTCCTTTTCCCTTCTCTTTTTCCTCTCTTTTTTTGTGGATATTCTTTGTTTTTGTGGGTTTGTGTGTTTGTTGGTCTTTTTTTTTTTTAGTATTCCCCCAGTAGCAAGGAGACACCTTTCACTGGCAGTACTGCCTCGTAGGCCCCTGGAGAATGAAGAGGCTCTTGGCCCTCATATGACTCCTGATCTGTGGTGAGAGACTGTTAGGCAGGGACACTCCATCTCAGAGGAACAAGACGGAAGGGTCCGGGGGTAGAACATGGGAGGGTGGGGCTGGGAAGTGGGAAAAGAGGACCATATGATAAGGATGTAACCTGAAGCAACAAACAAATAAATTTATTAACTAAAAAAAAAAAAAAAAGGCAGGTGGCAGCGCTGAAACACTGTGAATGGAATAGAGGATACAGCCATTCGGCCTGGTTTTGCAGACCTCCAGGTGTCGAGAAGATGTGGAAATAAGGTAAAATACAAGTGAATTGTGGTATTGGCCCATGCCTTTGACTTCAGCGGAGACTGGGGGAGCACCTTAGAGTTGGTGGTCTTATGTATTCTGGAGTCATACAGAGCGGGGTGGTGAGGGTGCATACTCTTGGTCCCACCATTCAAGAAGAGTACACCCTTGGTCCCAGCTCCCAGCACACTGGAGACAGAAATGGGCAGATCCCGGAGCTCAGGATCAGCCTGATGCAGGGAAAACTCTAAATAGAGAAAGACTTCGATCCAGGAATGGTGGAACACATCTTTGATCCCTTCAGATGGCAAACACACGTCTCTGATTCCAATAATTAGAGTTCAGACACACACACGTGGGATTTGGAGGGACCTAGGTTTTGAGATTACTTACAAAAGGCCTTCTCGATGCAGGCAGATTGTCCTTTGGGATCTCAAAATATATACACCAGAGCTGGTTTAGCTCCAAGGTGACAGAATGATTTCTTCTTTAACCTGGATTGAAAGATAACGCTTTGTATGTTGTTGGAAGGCCAAATTTGCTTCAGGAGAAGTACTACCTAGCCCCCCCCCACAACCCCCACAAAAAAAAAAGGAGGGCAATTGTCCTAGGGTTGGGAATGGGGCAGGGCTCTGTTCTTATCTTTCCAGGAGAATCGAAGCGTCCATTAGGGGAGCCTGGGGACGGCTGGACAGCGGAAACCTCAGCAGAGAGCAGAATCAGGCACCAAGGAGGACGAGTGACCCAGTTGATTCTGCTTGGCAGACTTCCTCAATAGCTGTCTCCATCGGGGGCCTGCAACCACCACGGCAATCCAATGTCGCTGGGACCGCTCAGCTCTACACAATGCCCCGGCAGGAACCTCAGTGAAGCCTGCAAGATCAGCTTCTGCCTATAAACCCCTTAGGTCATCTAAACAGCTGAGAACAGAAGGACTGAACATAAAAGGACTGTACTAACATTTTTAACCATTTTTTCCATTTGAGTTCAGGCCCCAAACAGGTCTACTACGACCCAAATCAGCAGGAAGTCACTTTAAGAGAGCGACGTCCCATGCCCAGAGGGTGGGGAAGGTGTTTCTCCGCCCTTCTTTTTGGTTATTTGAAGGATAACTGAAAACTCCGATATTTAGGTGAAGAGATTACAAGCTGATAAATGGTACTGTTTAATGGGTTTTGGAGGTTAGTCCCAGGGACTTCCTACTTTTCCTTTTCTGTATCCTTCTTCCTCTACTATGTAGGAGTGCATAGGCTTGAGAAAAATGAGATATAGACATAGCACAGGAAGGTCCAAGAAGAATGGGCAGATTATTGAATATGCCCTTATACCTTTGTATATTGATACAAAATTAGTAGTTTATTTTGCTAGAGTGGTATTGACCATTGTTTAATGTGCAAAAATAAGATTGTATTGGATTACATCGGTATTGATCTTTGTATATTGATACAAAATTAAGATTATAGTTGGCCACAATGGTATTGACCCTTGTATATGGACGTAATATTAAGATTGTATTGGGCTACATAGGCATTGATCTTTGTATATTGATACATAATTAAGAGTATATTTAACCACAATTGAATAGATCTTGGTATATTGATACAAAATTAAAGGTAACACTTCCTAATGGTATCATACCTAGAGATACTTAAAAATAAAATGTGAAGCTCTGGCCTCTTGATACCAACCGTCTAAAACGGGGTAGGATAGTTAAGTAAAACAAACTCCTAGTCATGCAAACATGTCACTTTGTTAGCTACTATGACAGTCTATCACAGATATTCTCTAAACTACCCAGTAATCAAGTTGCTAAGAGACAAGCAACATTTGCTTATCTAAATACAAGAGATGGATAGGGCATCTTCAAAAACCCCAAGAGATCTGCAGAATATGGCATTCAAAGATGTTATCTTAAATCAAGATTTTCTTTTTTTTCTTTTCTGTTTGATATCGAGACATATCAGCGCCTTACAGCACCCCCTATTCTACTCCAAGTAGAAGATAAGCATCGAAGAACCTCCACTGTAAGATGGTTGAATTAGTGGCAAGCCTATCTGTTGGCATGAAAAAACCCCTTGCACCAACTGCAGACAGACTGCTGTCCAAAAAGGACAAAACTTGGTAGCAGGGAAGTCGACAGCCTAACTCTGCCAAGACAGGGTAGGTAAGTCCTTCATAATCCCTGCTCTACAACAAATGTCTGTCATAGAAACAGGACCCAACGTTTGAAGACTGATGCAGGAATATGGAGAGAAAATGGGAACTGTCCAGGCAGTCATTGGTATGTCCTTTCTTAGTTTTGGAAGCTGCAGGCCCTGCACTTCCTATATAAGCAAATATATTTATCCCTCTCAGGTCTCTCAGGTGGTTGAAGAATAGACAGCTAGAGTCTCATAGTTAAATTTGGAGTTGTTTAGGAATCAAGAGGGTGTTATAGATCTAAGAAGATACTCTTAAAAGTGTGTTGCAAGTTAGTATGAATGTTGAGTCAGATATAGACCTTTAAACACATGGAGATGGTTAGATAGTAGAATGTTAAAGTCAGGGGCCAAATATGTATAAACTGGACATTGGGAAGGTATACTGGGCCATTTAACTCTCATAAATATGGCATATTTATGTCTGTTGTTTTGTATAATACTTACTGTTATATGAGAAGGAACCATCTGTTGGACTGAAAGGGGAAACTTCTGGGGAGAAGAGGGTGGAAGGTCAGGATAGGAAGGGGGAATAGGGAGGGGTTTGTGACTGAGATGTAACTTGAAGAAAAAAAAATAAAGTATTTATAAAAAAAAAGAAAAAAACACAATATTGATTATCTAGTGATGATTCTTACAAGGAATGTATTCAATGGGCTCAGGAATTTAAGCAACATGAATATTTTAAATGTTTTAATGTCGAAGCACTGTATTCATTAATGGTGTAAGGTTTGTCTCTCAAAGATGTTCTGCATAGTTTCTAGGAGTTTGAAATAGTAAATACATAATATTTTTGTGCTTTTGAAAATTAAAATTTGTTAATCACCCTTTTGATACTGTAAAAATAATTTAGGCAAACAGGTTGAATTTGCTTAGTTTAGAGTGATGATGGTCTTGGCTACATCACATGGTAGAGAATGACAACTGTGGAACAGTTTGTATGAACAACTTTCACCATCACAGAAAGAGAACATGAGAGCTAGATGGGCACAGGCTTATCCTTTTACAGCAACTTCCTTGAGAGACTATCAAAAGACTATAAAGGAACTACACTAATCTCTTAAATAAGGATCATATCATCTTCTGAAACTGCCACCTTGTGTCTAAGCTCAATACATGAACCTTTGGATGGACATTATGAAATCCTATCTAATCCTTAGCAGACATTCTGCTCTGCATAAATTCCGATATATAAACCTATGTGACAGATAAACTTTATGGTTCCAAAATTTGGAACCATATATATATATATATATATATATATATATATATATTTATATATACATGTGTGATAGATAAACTTTATGGTTTCCAATTTTACACTAGAATATAAATAACTACAGAAATGGCTCTTTGGCATCCTTCTTTCTTGGCCATAAATTCTTGGGTTTTTCATCCCAAATAACCACTTTATAGAGCCTTAGAACCCTTTGAGTATTACCCATCCACACAATATCTAAAATCATCCAAAGCCATTAGTCTCCCTTACTCACTGAGCCAGGGTCTTCAAGTTCACAAACAAGAGCTTGTGATAGAGCTAGTATCAACAATTCTTTGTTCACACTTTCTGAATTTTGAAATATAGGAGACTGGTGGTGCCCAAATCGCATAAGCATTGTTGGTTCAGGCAATGAGAGCCCAGGTCCTCACTTTTGGCTACAAATGCTGTAATCATTGAGCTGTTCCTCAATTCTTCAGGTTAATCCTTTAAAGGAAGGTTGAAATTGAAGGTATTTCTATGAGAAGGCAGATTTTTAACTCTCTGATTAAAAGACTGCTATAACTTGAAGTTTAGTTGCTTTTCCCCCTTCTCTTTCCTTCCTTCCTTCCTTCCTTCCTTCCTTCCTTCCTTCCTTCCTTCTTTCTTTCCTTCCTCCCTCCCTTCCTTCCTTCCTTTTTTCTTTCTTTTGGAGTGTGTGTGTTTCCTTTTTTGATACTATAAATGAATCCTACAGCCTTGTTAATTTTAGATAAGTGCTCTAACAAGCCATGTCTCTTAGATTTCTTTTTTTTTTTGTGTATACCTAAATATTTAACCATTTCTTATGTGCTGGCATATGTATCTGTATGTGGATGTATATGGGTATAAATACATATGTTTGCAAATGCTTGTGAATGCCGAAGGACAACTTCAGTTATTTTGAGTGCCTGGCCTTTATAGGATACTGCGCCCATCAGTGTCAGTTGCCTCTTGCACTTCTGGGAACAGGCGAGGATATAAAAAGCCAGCAGAAGAAGAGAGATGGGAGAAGAATGGTGTCAGAGAAGACAGTACAGGAAGATAGAAAAAAGAATAGGGCCAGAGAAGAGATGAAAAGAGATAGAGCAGATAAAAATCTCTGGGGACGGTTGAAAGTGAATTGGGCTAACAGAGTAAGAAGAGAAGACAGTTGATGACAGTTGTTCCTGGAGAAGCTGAGATGAGCAGGAGAGGATATTGTTAGGAGACAGGAGAAGAACCCACTAAGACCCCACCAACAAAATATTAAAGTAGCGAAGAGAGAGAGAGAGAGAGAGAGAGAGAGAGAGAGAGAGAGAGAGAAGAGATCCAGCAGGAGCTGATGCAGAGGCCATGGAAGGCCTGAGAAAGTCATCATGATTTTCTCAGCATAGTTTGTTATAGAAACCAGGACAAACAACTCATCAATAACAAAACTCATAATAGGATGAGCCCTCTCCTATCAATGACTAATTAATAAAATACCCTACATTTTGATATAATAGAGGCATTTTCTAAATTAGGCTCTCTCCTTTTAGATAACAACTCTAGTTCCATCCATTTGGCTGCAAATTGCATAATTTCATTGTTCCTGATAGCTGAATAATATTCCATTGTGTAGATGTACCACAGTTTTTTAACCCATTCTTCGGTTGTGGGACATCTGGGTTGTTTCCAGTTTCTAGCTATTACAAATAAGGATGCTATGAACACAGATGAGGAAACTTCCTTATGATTCCATGAGGTGACATTTGGGTGTATACCCAGAAGTGGTATGGCTGGGTCCTGAGGCAAAGCTATTCCAAGTTTTCTAAGATATCACAAGACTGACCTCCATAATAGTTGCGCAAGCCTGCACTCCCACCAGCAATGGAGTAGGGTTCCCCTTTCTCCACACTCTCGCCAGCATGTGCTGTCATTTGAGCTTTTGATCTTAGCCATTCTGACAGGTATGAGATGGAATCTCAGAGTCGTCTTGAGTGGCATTTCTCTGATGATTAAGGGTGTTGAGCATTTCTTCAAGTGTCTCTTAGCCATTAGGGAAAGCTCATCCTGAGTGAGCTAACCCAGACTCAGAAGGATGCATATGGCATCTATTCACTTATAGTAGGATTTTAGCTATATAGTAGAGGATATCGATACTACAACTAACACACCAAAGGGAACATGGACATTGACTTTTTATTTTTTATTTTTATTTTTTCTATTTTTTATTCTTTTTTATCTGTTTGTCTGCTTATTTCTTTGTTTGTTTTTTAGTTCTCTCTCCCGGGCAATGAGACACTTTTCACTGGTGATACTGCCTCGTAGACCCCCAATGAATGAGGAGGCTCTTGGCCCTCACATGACACCTGAACTGAGATGAGGGACTGTATATAGAGACACACCACCCCAGAGAAATGGGATGGAAGGGTTAGGGTGTAAAGAAAAAAAATGAAATGTGAAGTTTCGGGCTTTTGCTACTAATTGTCATAAACTGTTTAGGATAATTAAGAAATGCAAACTAATAGTCATGCAAGCTGGTCATTGTGTTAGGTACTATGACAGTCTATTATAGTTATTTTCTAAGCTAATCAGAAATAAAGCTGCTAAGAGAAAAGCAACATCTGCTTATCCTAATATAAGAGATAGAGAGGGCCTCTTCAAAAACCTCAAGAGATCTGCAGAATATGACATTCAAAGATGTTTTTGTAACTTTAGATATTTTTATATCGAGACATATCAACTCCTTACAGCACCCCCTATTCTACTCCAAGTAGAAGATGAGCATCGAAGAATCTCCAGTGGGAGATGATTGAATTAGTCGCAAGCCTATCTCTTGGTTGGAAAAGCCCCTTGCTCCAACTGTAGATAGAATGCTGTCCAAAAAGCTCAAAACATGGAAGCAGGTAAGTCAACAGCCTATCTCTGCCAAGACAGGGTAGGCAAGTCCTTCATAACCCCTGCTCTACAATCAATGTCTGTCAGAGAAACAGGGCCAAACGACTGAAGATCGATGCTGTAATGTATGGAGAGAAAATGGGAACTGTCCAGGCAGCCACTGGTATGTCATTTCTTAGTTTTGGAAGCTGCAGACCCTGTACTTCCTATAAAATCAGATATATTTATCCCTCTCAGGTCTCTGAGGTGGTTGAAGAATAGATAACTAGAGTCTCATAATTAAATTTTGAGTTGTTTAGGAGTCAAGAGAGTGTTATAGATCTAGGAAGATGCTTTTAAAATTGTGTTGCAAGTTAGTATGAAAGCTGAGTTAGATATTGAACTTTAAACTCATGGAGATGGTTAGATAGTAGAATGTTAAAGTCAGGTACCAAATACATATGGACTGGACATTGGGAATGTACGTTAAGCCATATAACCCTCATAACTGTGGCCTAATTACCTCTGTTGTTTTATATTATATCTATTATTATAAGAGAAAGAACCATTTGTTGGACTGAAAGGGGAAGCTGTTGGGGGAAATATGATATACCTTAAACTTTAAAAAAAAAAGGGAAGAGGATGGGGTGTTGAGGGTGGGAGGGTGGGACTGGAGTAGGGAGGGGATTGCCATTGAGATGTAACTTGAAGAAATAAAAAAAAGATAACAACTCTAGCTTGTGCTAAGTTGACATAAAACTAGACAGCACAATTGAAACCTTGTCAACTCGACATACAGACATATGGCTTTTAAGCCATAAATTTGTCTTTCTTGTTCTTCGCCAAGTGTACACATTAAGAGCACCATTACATTATAAACATTCCAAGTTTAAAAGTCCCACAGTCTTTATAAATTTTAACACCTAACAATTTTTTCTCTTTTAAAATAGCTAGTCTTTTTTTTAAATCCATAGTCCAAAATATAAAGTCTCTCAAGTGTGAACTGTAAAATCAAAAGCAAACAAAATACTTTATCACTTCAAGAGAGAAGAACCAGGGCACAGTCACAAGCTAAACACAGCAAAGCTAAACTCCAGCAGTGTAAAGAACTAAATGTCCAGTGTTTAGGGTTTATTCATGATCTTCTAGGCTCCTCCAAATGGCTTGGATCACCTTCTTGACTTTACGCCCTGCAACACACACAGCTTGTCTTCTGGGATACTACTGGTTCTGCCCCTGTGCCGCTAATGTTATTGATGTTAAACATTGATTGGTAGGAGAATCTCCTAAGTTTTGGGGTGTTCTGTTGTAAGTAGGCTGGATTTTCACCAGTTACTTCTCCTGGCCTTTCTACAGGGACTCAAATCCTGCCACACATCTTTAACTCTTTTCTATGACTCCTTCACATATTCAAAACAAGCATTATCAAGGAATCTCCTATAGTATTAAGTTTTGCTGCCAGCATATGGTACAACTTCTGTCATGTTTGGAACATAGCTTTTGCATGCTGAATCTCAGGAAACTCTTTGGAGGAGATTTCAGCTTAATCATGCCTATCTCTTCTTAATCCCCAAATAACTCAGACTATTGCCAAGACAATAATTTTCTCTCCAAAAACTGACAGACCCCACTTCTTAAGACAACACCCACACAACTCATTGCACATGGAAAGATCTAGGTGGTGCTTATACAGAAACTTGGCTTCCATGTTCTAGTGTCTCTGACATGGAAAGGTACTCTTTAGGCTACAAAAAAAAAAAAGAAAGAAAGAAAGAAAGAAAGAAAGAAAAAGAAAAAGAAAGAAAGAGAAAAATGTAAACATTAACTCAAACCCAAAACCTTTGATCTACATCATGTCCTGCCTGCAAAATATTGCCATGGTAATAGTGGCACAAACCTTGTGGGAGTAACCAAACAATATCTGATTTGACCTAAGACTCACTTCATGGGATGGAACCCAAACCAGCTATTTCTTGAGTGACCAAAAACCAGAGTCTAGATAGCAGAGCAACCTATGCTAAAACCAAATAGTACTAGTCTAAAAAATAATGTAACAATAAAATGGCCCCTAATGACATTTTCTATACTCATAGATTGGTGCCTTATTCAGCCATCATCGGAAAGGATCTTTCCTGCGGCAAATGAAAACATATAGAGACCCACAACAGGACAAGACACACACACACACAGAGAGAGAGAGAGAAAGACACACACAGACAGAGAGAGAGAGAGAGAGAGAGAGAGAGAGAGAGAGAGAGAGAGAGAGAGAGACAGGAGAGAGACCTTGGAATATACAGTCCTAAATGGGATGTCTCCATCAAATCCCTCCCCTTGGAACTCAAGGAACCCTATGGAAAGGAGGTAGATGGAGGTCAGGAGACAGAGGGGAAAGTGGACACCAGGAGACAAATTAAGAAAAGCTCTTATGACTTCACACAGACTGAAGCAGCACACACAGGGCCTACGTGGGTCTGTGGCAGGTCCTCTGTATATGTACTATAGCTTTCAGTTTAGAACTTTTATGAAACTACTGAATGTGTAAATGAGTGGGCCTCTGATTCTTTTGCCTTCTCTTGTACCTCTTTTATTTTTCTCTTGACTTGTTCAACCTCCATATGATAGTTTTCGTTTTATCTTATTGTGTTTCATTTTGTTATGTTTTGTTGCTATCTCCTATTAGCCTATTCTTTTCTTATATTTTTGGTTGTGAGCCTAGCCTTTAACAGCTGAACCATCTCTCCAGCCCTAGCCTATTCTTTTCTAATGAGTGGCAGAAAGGGAGTTAGTCTGGACAGGAAAGGAGGTAGGAAGCAACTGGGCTGAGTAGGGGAGGGAAAAACTCTATTCAGATAAAAAAGAATATTTTAAAAAAGAAAAGAAGAATTAAAAGAGAGAGAGAAATAATGGTTGCATGAGGACAGGGTTCTGGGATTCTGGCTTCTTGGGATTGATAAGGACAAATTTATCAATGACAAGACCTACTGAACTGTAGGGCTATTGCATTCTCCTGTTTATAGAAAGGTCCTTTTTCTAAAACCTAGTCAGATCTCACAATTGTGAGTATGCAGACATCTGAAAGTTCCAATAAAATATGTGAGAGAAACAAATTAAAAACAAAACAAATTAAGACAAAACACAAAAAGAAAAATGGTGCTGTTTAGCCATTGGAAGGCCACAATACCTGTTCACTAGAGTTGGGGGGGAAGTCAGAGGTAGAAGTGACCTCTAATTCAGGTCACACTTAAGACAAAGGCAGTTTCCACAAGTAAGAATATTCCCAACCACTTTCCTAAGATGACATTAAAGGTAGCTGCAGCAGATGAATCAGCTATGTTTAAGAAATGACTAGTATAATGCTTTCTTAACCACTGAACTATCTCTCCAGCCTCTGACTACCATCTTTGCACATGCATTAAAAATAATGGTGTTTTAAAAAACAAAACCCCATAATTATCTAATGACAATAAATGAATGACAGAAAGGGAGTTAATCTGGACAATAAAATGTAAAGACAATCTCAAATATAAAACAGCTGATTAGATAGTTTTCTCAGTCTGCTGCCAATATAGGGCATCACTATTTAATATGGTGATACCTTTGGTGTTATATTTGTATTTGCTGCTTTGTATTTCCACAGTTCAAATAAAATCAAGGAATAATGAAGAGAAGGAACATGATATCATTTATCTTCTTTTTATATTTCCTTTTCTTTTTTTGAGTTTTGAAAACAAATTTTATTACTCTCACAGTTAACTGCAATATACAAGCTTGAACAGTTTATTGATAAAGGGTATTCAATAAGTATATCAAAAAGAATAGATGTCATATTTTATTATTTGAATAAATATTCCAAGCTGTGATATTTATGAGCAAACATTATAATCTGTTACTATGTACATATTTATAGTTACTGAAACTGTCTGATTAGTTTATGTAAAACTCTTCTGGTTACTAAAACAAATGATGCAATATTTTTTCTTTTATATCAGGACAGTATCTTTGTTTAGTATCTTTGGTAATATATATCTTTTTTAAAAAACTTATTTATTTATTGCTTCAGGTTACATTTCCATCATAGTGTCTTCTTTCCACCCCTCCCAGTACCTCCCTCCCACCCTCTACTCCCTAACCCTTCTTCCCACCCTCTACCCCCTAACCGTTCCATCTCACTCCTCTGGAGTGGAGTGTCCCTACATAACAGTCCCCCACCCCAGTTCAGCAGTCATATGAGGGCCAAGAGACTCCTCATACACTGGGTACCTACAAGGCAGCACCATTAGAGAAAAGTGTCTGTAACCCAACCTTTTAATTTATTAAACACTTATTTATTAGTAACTCTATTCACTTAAACAAATACCAACAAATTCTTTTTTTTTGTTGATACACACTTTTATTTATTTATTTTTTTAATCTTTTTTAATTTATATAAGTACTTTATTTTTTTTTCTTCAAGTTACATCTCAGTCACAAACCCTTCCCTATTCCCCCTTCCTGTCCCACCCTTTCACCCTCTTCCCCCCCAACAGCTTCCCTTTTCAATCCAACAAATGGTTCTTTCTCTTATTGTTGCGTCCCCCCTTGTCCAGCAAGGAATGACGCAACTCACAAAACTCTTCTCCAGCAGTTTATTCAGGTCCCTTGAAAACAGTCTTCCGAATAATGGGGCAGACCCAGCCCACCGGCTAAATACTAAATGAGCAGCCAGTCAAGTAAAGCCAAGTGGTGCTATCTTAGAGGTCTACGTTTGCGGAAGCAAGCCAGATCAGCGGTCTTTGCCAAATATGAACTTATTATCATAGAGAGCGCTCACCGTCGGGCTGGTGGAAGGCGGAGACCAGCGCCATCTTTAGGGCGCGCACTTCGCAGCTCTCTACAGTTCCTCCTTTTTTATTTTTTCTAAAGTTGGTAAAAGTCCCTGGAAAGGCTTCGTAATCCCTCTATCTGGGGATCTCATGGTGGGCCTGAGCCTGTAGGAGGGCGGTGCTCAAACTCTTACCCATCTCTGGGTCAGCCTCCCCACTCGGGACTGCCCTGTCTTAGGTGGCCGAGACTTACCCGTTAACTCCGTCACTGACTTGCCAGACCCTAATATCCATGGAACGAATACCTCAGTGGGCAGGGACTATGCTTAGTGAAGATTTACTTCACGGAAGCAAGCCATGCCTGAGGGGACTGGCCCGCCTCAATGGTGACAAGGGCTTGTATAATCATGGCTGCATTACGCTTTTGTGTGGCTC
>CAJQZJ010026952.1:0-12211 GCA_907164525.1 Lophiomys imhausi
TATCATATATTCCATAATTATGTACTGCTTTGTGCACAATAATGTATGAGTATAGAGGTTGGAATGGTACCAAAGTTGGTTGAATCCTTGCCTAACATTCATAGAGCTCTGTATTTGATCAACAACAGTGTGTATAATAGGAATGATGGTATTCCTGTGGGTCCCATATGTGGGAAGAACAGGCAGAAAAATTAGAAACTCAAGGTCATCCTTGGCTACACAGAGAGTTTAAGACAGTCATAGATGTTGAACATATGTGACAATAAGAATAATAATTAACAACAACAATTATAATATATAATGATAAAATAAAAATTAGAATAGGGTAATGTATAATAATAATATGGATGATTTAAATATATATACATGCATGCATACATATGTATACACAAACACATATGCACACATGTACACACAAACACACACACATATATGTGTGGGAACATTTGACAAATGAATTGAATGAATCAAAATGGTAGGGAAAGAAAATAAATTTGAACTTAGTTTTTAATAATTCCATGATTTTGACTACATAAATAAGGGATTATGCCTCATTAAATGGAAATGGACTATCATATACAGTCCAGATATAATTTTGTCTGCATGTACAAAATGTAAAAATTATGGGGGAAAGAGTTTATATGTATAGAAAATATAACATCTTTGTTAGTTTCCAGACTTTTTGAGAAAATTGACTCATGGTAGAAAGAAGTTAATTCAGATGATTCCTTTCCCCAATGGAATATAATACAATATAACTGCTAGCATTTCAGTTAGTTTAAATATAATTTTGTGGTAAGGTGTCAGGGTAACTGATAAAAATAGTTTGGAAATGTTCATTCTGCTTCCATTTTATTAAACTATGTGAAGAGTATTGAAATTAATTTCTCTTTAAAAGTTGTATAGAATTCTGTGCTAAAAGCATCCAGTCCTGGGCTTTAGTTGGTTGAGAGGTTTTTAATTACTGCTCTATTTCACTAGTAGCTATAGATTCAATAAAGAAAGAGAATTACAGACCAATTTTGCTTATGAGCATAGATGCTAAGATACTTGCAACAATGAATCCAAGAGCACATAAAAAAGATTATTTACCATGATCAAGTAGAGTTGCAGAAATGTTTCAACATATGTAAGTTTAAAAATCTAATTCACCATATAAAGAAATTAAGAGCTAAAAAACAAATGATCATCTCATTAAATGCAGAAACGTCCTGTGCCAAAATCTAACACTCCATTATGATAAAAGTCTTGGAGAGATCAGGGATAAAAGAGATATGCCTAAACATAATAAAGGCAATTTTTAGCAAGCCCATAGCCAACATCATTATAAATGGCAAGAAAGTAAAAATCAGGAACAAGTCAAGGTTTTTCACTCTTTCCAAAACTATTCAATACAGTACTTGAAGTCTTAGCTAGAGCAATAAGGAGATCAAAGCTATATAAATAGGAAGAGAAGTCAGAGTATCTTTATTTGCAGATGATATGATACTATGCATAAGTGACCCTAAAAATTCCACAGGAAACTCCTACAGCTAATAAACACTATGAGCAAAGTAGTTGGCTACAAAATGATCTCTCAAAAATCAGTGACACTCCTATATACAAACAACAAATGGACTGAAAAAAGATCAGGGAAATAGTATCTTTCACAATACTAGCAATGAATGAATGAATGGGTGTGTGAATGAATGAATGAATAAATTGTCTTTTGGTAACTGTAACCAAGCAAGTGAATGACTTATATGATAAGAACTTTAAGACACTGAAAAAAGAAATGGAAGTATCAGAAGATGGAAAGATCTCCCATGCTCATGGATTATTAGGATTAATATATTAAGAAATGACCATCCTACCAAAAGCAATCTAAAGATTCATTGCAATCTCCATCAAAACTCTAATACAATTCTTCACATATCTTGAAAGAACAATTTTCAGCTTCATATGGAAAATTTTAAAAAATCAAGGATAGCTAAAATGATCATTAATAATAAAAGACCTCTAGGAGGTATCATCATCCCCAATCTCAAATTGAACTACAGAGCTATAGTAATATAAGCAGCATGGCCTTGGCATACAAACAGACATGTTGATCAATGTAATTGAATTTTTGAGCAGAGACATAAGTCTATATACCTATAAATGCCAGATTTGTGATAAATAAGCCAGAAATACACACTGGAAAAAAGACAGTATTTCCAACAATGGTGATGTTAAAACTGAACGGCTACCTGTAAAAGAATACAAATAGATCCATACTTATAACCAGGCACAAAACTCAACACCAAGAGTATCAAAGACCTCAAAATAAAACCAGATACATTAAACCTAATAGAAGAGAACGTTGTATAGCCTTGAATGCATTGGCATAGGAAAAGATTTTCTGAAAAGAACACTGTTATCACAGGCACTAAGATCAATAATTTGTAAATGGGACCTCATGAAACTAGGAAGTTTCTGCACAGTAAAGGATATCATCATTAAAAAAGTGTCAGGCCACAGAATGAAACAAAAATATTTTTATCAACAACACATCCTGTAGAAGGTTAATATATAAAACATAAAAATTCAAAAACTGGACATCAAGAAAAGAAGTAACCAAGTAAAATATGGAATAAACATGTAAATGGAAAATTCTGAAAAGTGGAAATGGAAATTACTCAGAGACACTTAAATTTTCATATCATGTTTACTAATTTTGATAAATGAAAATCAAAACTACTTTGAGATTACTTGGGAGCACCTAAATTCTATTTATTTATTTATTTACTTACTTACTTACTTATGTATTTGTTTATTTATCTCTCATATGCTACATCCTGACAACTACAGTCTCCTCTCCTTGCACTCCTCCTAGAAACACCACCACTTCTCCTTTCCCCCAGATCCAGTCCTTCTCTTATGGCAGTTAGAATTGCCTAGATCAATAAAACTAATAATAGCTCATGCTGGCAAATGTATGGAGTTATAGGAACACTCATTCATTGCTGGTGGGAGTGCAAACATTTATAACCACTATAGAAATCAACGTGGTGATTCCCCAGGAAGCTTAAAATAGATATATCTCAAGATCTAACTATACTACACTTGGGCATATGGGCAAAGGATAATTCATCCTACTGCAGAGACACTTGTTCAATCATGCATAATTCTTCTCTATTTACAATAACAAGAAATTGGAGACAGCCTAGATGAACAGATAAACAAAACATGCTCCATTTACAAAATGGAATGTTATTGGGCTATTAAAAATCAAGAAATCATAAAATTCACAGATAAATAGATGGAATTAGAGAAAATTATCCTGAGTGAGGTAACCCAGACCCAAAAAGAAAAGTATACTATGTATTCTCTTATATGTTTGCATTAGCTGTTAAGTTACTCATACAAAAGCTACAGTCTGTATAATGACAGATGTTAGGTGGAGAGTTAGGGAATAAATATAAGATGGATAAATACAACATAAATTTGGATGAACTATGGGGGAAATAGAATTGCATGAGGGGGGAAAAGAGGGAATACAGGGAGCAACAACTAAAGTTAAGGGCTCTTTGTAGGATTTTAAGGAAATTTACTACATTAGAAGCTTCCTAAAATAAATACATATGAAGTTATTCTAAATGAAACCATCCAAAATGTGGGGGCACAGAGTCCCAACTGGACATCTCTTGTCACCAACGTCCAGTACTATTAATAAGCTACATACAATTGAGTTATTGGCCAAAGGGCACCCCCAAACAGACTAGGTTATTTTAAAGACTTGCTTTACACAAAGTGATGACAAAGTCCCATTGCTTAAGATAACACTTGCACAACTTGTTGAACATGAAAAATTTGAGCTTGTACCTACCTACAGCTTTTACCTCTATGTACTTATAGTGCTCATGGTACTGGAATATACTCTGCATGCTACTTTGCAAAGGAGAAATAAAAACACCAACCTGATCTATAATTGTGAGATGCCTGCTAAGTGAAATAGTGGTACAAAGTTTGTGGGAAAAAGCAGGCAATACATGATTAGAATTAAGAACCAGTCCATGAGATAGACTCCATAATCAACACTGCTTGGTTGAACAAAAATCTGAGACCATCTATCCCCGAGACCTATTAGACAACCAAATACTGCTGTTCTGCCAAAAGCATATAACAATAAAATGACTTCTATTGACATTATGCTATATTCATAGATCAGTGCCTTGCTCGGACACCATCAGAGAAGCATCCTCCTGTGGTAGATGGGAAAAAGAGATCCACAGTCACAAAATGTGTAGAGAGTGAGAGACCTTGTAACATTCATTCCTAAAGGAGGTATTTACAGTGTATCTCTCGTTGGAGTTCAAGGAAGTTTGCAGAAAAGGAGACTGAAAGATGTAATAACCAGAGATGATAGAGGACACTAAGAAAATTAGGCCTTCTAAACACAGCTGGATTGACACCCCTATGGACTCCCAGAGACGGTGGCAGCATGCACAGAGCCTGCATGGATGTTCTCCAGATAGGTATCAGTTCTGAGAGGGAAAAAGGACACAAGAAGCCCCTATTCCTAACCCATAAGCTATCTCAAAATGATAACCACTAACAAATGATAAATTCATTGTTTTATTAATTGTCTGCAATGTAGTCTCTCTAGGTATACAAAACCATCTTAAGGTCAGGTTCAATGACAAGTAGTAGGTGGGCAACACAAAGAGAACTTGAGAGATCTTTGGAAGTTTGTTGTCTCATAAAGCTTAGTTAGGGCATTTATTTATTTATAGTTTTACTTTTTTTTTCTTTTTTTATTAAATACTTTATTTTTTTCTTCAAGTTACATCTCAGTCACAAACCCTTCCCAATTCCTCCTTCCTGTCCCACCCTTCCACCCTCTTCCCCCCAACAGCTTCCCCTTTCAGTCCAACAAATGGTTCCTTCTCTAATAACAGTAAATACTATACAAAACAACAGATATAAATATGCCACATTTATGAGAGTTAAATGGCCCGGTGTACCTTCCCAATGTCCAGTTCATACATATTTGGCCTCTGACTTTAACATTCTACTATCTAACCATCTCCATGAATTTAAAGTTCTATAACTGACTTAGCTTTCATACTAATTTGCATCACTATTATAACCATCTTCTTAGATCTAGAACGCCCTCTTGATTCCAAAACAACTCAAAATTTAACTATGAGACTCTAGCTGTCTATTCTTCAACCACCTCAGAGACCTGAGATGGATAAACATATCTGATTATATAGGAAGTGCAGGACCTGCAGCTTTCAATACTAAGAAATGACAAACCAGTGACTGCCTGGACAGTTCCCCTTTTCTCTCCACACATTGCAGCATCAGTCTTCAGCCTTTTGGTTTTGTTTCTCTGACAGACATTGATTGTAGAGCAGGAATTATGAAGGACTTACCTAACCTGTCTTGGCAGAGCTAGGCTGTCGACTTCCCTGCTACCAAGTTTTGTCCTTTTTGGACAGCAGTCTGTCTGCAGTTGAAGCAAGGAGTATTTTCATGCCAAGAGATAGGCTTGCCACTAATTCAACCATCTCACACTGGAGATTCTTCGATGCTTATCTTCTACTTGGAGTAGAATAGGGGGTGCTGTCAGGAGCTTATATGTCTCGATATCAAAAAAAATCTTAATTTAAGATAACGTCTTTGAATGCCATATTCTGCAGATCTCTTGGGGTTTTTGAAGATGCCCTATCCGTCTCTTGTATTTAGATAAGCAAATGTTGCTTGTCTCTTAAAAACTTGATTACTGAGTAGCTTAGAGAATATCTGTGATAGACTGTCATAGTAGCTAACAAAGTGACATGTTTGCATGACTAGGAGTTTGTTTTTCTTAACTATCCTAAACAGTTTTAGATGGTTGTTATCAAGAGGCCAGAGCTTCATATTTTATTTTTAAGTATCTTTAGGTATGATACCATTAGGAAGCGTTACCTTTAATTTTGTATCAATATACAAAGATCTATTCAATTGTGGCTAAATACACTCTTAAATTTGTATCAATATACAAAGATCAATTCTTATGTAGCCCATTACAATCTTAATATTGAGTCCATATACAAGGGTCAATACCATTGTGGCCAATTGTTATCTTAATTTTGTATAAATATACAAAGATCAATACCGATGTAGTCCAATACGATCTTATTTTTGCACAATAAACAATGGTCAATACCACTTTAGCCAAATATACTACAAATTTTGTATCAATATACAAAGGTATAAGGGCATATTCAATAATCTGTCCCTTTTTCTTGGTCCTTCCTGTGCTATGTCTATGTCTCATTTTTCTCAAGTCCATGCACTCCTACATAGGAGAGAAAGAACGATACAGAAAAGGAAAAGTAGGAAGTCCCTGGGTCTAACCTCCAAAACCCATTAAACAGGACCATTTATCAGCTTGTAATCTCTTCCCCTAAATAACAGAGTATTCAGTTATCCTTCAAATAACCAAAAAGGGGGGGGGGGCAGAGAAACACCCTCCCCACCCTCTGGGCATGGGACGTCGCTCTCTTAAAATGACTTCCTGCTGATTTGGGTCGTAGTAAACCTGTTTGGGGCTCAAACCAAAATGGAAAAATGGTTAAAAATGTTAGTACAATCCTTTTATGTTCAGTCCTTCTGTTCTCAGCTGTTTAGATGTCCTAAGGAGTTTGTAGGCAGAAGCTGATCTTGCAGGCTTTACTGAGGTTCTGGCTGGGGCATTGTGTAGAGCTGAACAGTCTAAGCGATATTGAATTGTTGTGGTTGTAGGCTTTTGATGGAGATAGCTATAGAGGGAGACTGTAAGGCTGAATCAACTGGGTCACTCATCTTCTTTGGTGTCTGATTCTGTTTTCTGCTGAGGTTTCGGTTGTCCAGTTGTCCCTGTGTTCCTTGAATGGATGCTTTGATTCTCCAGGAATGATAAGAAGAGAGCCCTGCCCTAATCCAAACTCTGGGACAATTACCCTCTTTTGGGGGAGGGCGGGGCTAGGTAATATTTCTCCTGAAGCAAATTTGGTTTTTTGACAATATATAAAGTGTTATCTTTCAATCTGGGTTAAAGAAGAAAATTATTTTGTTATTTTGGAGCTAAACCAGCTTTAGTGTATATATTTTGAGATCTCAAAGGACAATTTGTTTGTATTGAGTAGGCCTTTTGTAAGTAGCTTTTAAATTTAGGTCTTTCCAAATCCTCTGTGTGTGTCTCTGCATTCTAATTATTGGGATCAGAGACCTGTGGTTCCCATTTGAAGGGATTAAAGATGTGTTCCACCACTCCTGGATCGAAGTTTTTCTCTATTTAGAGTTTGTTTTGTATCAGGCTGACCTTGAGCTCTGAGATCTGCCTGTTTCTGTCTCTAGTGTGTTGGGGTTAAGGGTGTACTCTTCTTGAATGATGGGATTAAGGGTGTGCACCCTCACCACCCTGTTCCGTGTAACTCTAGAATTTATAAAACTATTAACTCTATGGTGCTCCTCCCTTCTCTGCTGAAGTTAAAAGCATGGGTTAACACCACAATTCTCATGTATTTTACCTTAACTCTACGTTTTTTCGACACTTGGAGGTTTATAAAACCTGGTTGAACGGCTGTATCCTTTATTTTGTTTGCAGTGTTTTAGCATTGTTACCTGCTTTTTTTTAATTAATAAATTTATTTGTTTGTTGCTTCAGGTTACATCCTTATCATATTGTCCTCTTTTCCCCCTTCCCAGTCCCACCCTCCCATGCTCTACCGCCTGACCCTTCCGTCTTGTTCCTCTGGGGTGGAGTGTCCCTGCATAACAGTCTCTCACCACAGATCAGCAGTCATATGAGGGCCCAGAGCCTCTTCATTCACCGGGGGCCTACGAGGCAGAACTGCCAGTGAAAGACGTCTCCTTGCTACTGGGGGAATACTAAAAAAAGACCAACAAACACACAAACCCACAAAATCAAAGAATAACAACAAAAAAGAGAGGGAAAAGGAAAAAGAAAAAGAAAACAAGGAAAAGGAAAAAAGAAAAAGAAATTAAAAAAAATGTTTATGTCCATGTTCCTTTTGGTATGTTGGTTGTAATACAGATATCCTGTACGATATAGCTAAAATTCTACTATTAGTGAATAGATGCCATGTGCATTTTTCTGAGTCTGGGTTAGCTCACTCAGGATGAGCTTCTCTAGATCCATCCATTTGTTTGCTAATTGCATGATTTCACTGTTTCTGATAGCTGAGTAATATTCCATTGTACACATGTACCACAATTTTTTAATCCATTCTTCAGTTGAGGGACATCTGGGTTGTTTCCAATTTCTAGCTATTACAAATAAGGCTGCTGTGACCATAGATGATGAGACTTCCCTATGTCTCCGTGAGGGGTCCTTTGGGTGTATACCCAGAAGTGGTATGGCTGTGTCCTGAGGCAAGGTTATTCCAAGACTTCTAAGATATCGCCAGACACACCTCCATAGTGGTTGCACAAGCCTGCACTCACACCAGCAATGGAGTAGGGTTCCCCTTTCTCCACACCCTAGCCAGCATGTGCTGTCATTTGAGCTCTTTATCTTAGCCATTCTGACAGGTGTTAGATGGAATCTCAGGGTCGTCCTGAGTTGCATTTCTCTGATGATTAAGGATGTTGAGCATTTCTTCAGGTGTCTCTCGGCCATTAGGGATGCCTCCTTTGTGAATTCTCTATTTAGCTCCTTCTCCCATTTTTTGATTGGATTATTTGGTTTCTGGGCATTTAGTTTCTTGAGTTCTTTGTAGATTTTATATAATAGCCCTCTATAAGATGTGAGGTTGGTGAAGATTTTCTCCCAGTCTGTTGGTTGCCGTTTTGTTCGAATGATAGTGTCCTTTGCCTTACAGAAACTTTTCAGTTTCATGAGGTCCCATTTATTGATTGTTGATCTCAGGTCCTGAGATGTTGGTGTTCTGTTCAGGAAGTTGTCACCTGTGCCAATGAGTTTGAGGGTTTCTCCTACTTTTTCTTCTAGTATATTTAGTGTGGCCGGCCTTATGTTAAGGTCTTTGATCCACTTGGATTTAAGTTTTGTACAAGGTGATAGGTATGGGTATAATTTCATTCTTTTGCAAGTGGACATCCAGTTGGACCAGGACCATTTGTTGAAGATGATGTCCTTCTTCCATTGTGCGGTTTTGGCTTCTTTGTCAAAGATTAGTTGGCCATAGGTATGTGGGTCCATGTTTGGGTCTACAATTCGATTCCATTGATCCACTGGTCTGTTTCTATACCAATACCATGCTGTTTTTACAATTATTGCTCTGTAGTACAGCTTGAAATCTGGGATGGTGATACCTCCAGATGTTTTTTTATTGTACAGGATTGATTTAGCTATTCTGGGCATTTTGTTGGTCCATATGAAGTTGAGAATAGATTTTTCCAGGTCTATAAAGAATTGTGTTGGTATTTTGATAGGAATTGCATTGAATCTATATATTGCTTTTGGTAGGATAGCCATTTTTATGATGTTGATCTTACCTATCCATGAGCATGGGAGATCTTTCCATCTTCTAAAGGCCTCTTCCACTTCTTTCTTCAAGGGCTTGAAGTTCCTATTATATAGGTCCTTTACTTGCTTGGTTAGAGTTACCCCCAGGTATTTTATATTGTTTATGGCTATTGTGAAGGGGGTTGTTTCCCTTATTTCTTTCTCAGCCCATTTGCTTGTTGTATAAAGAAGGGCTTCTGATTTTTTTGAGTTAATTTTGTATCCAGCCACCTTGCTGAAGTTGTTTATCAGCTGTAAGAGTTCTTTGGTGGAATTGTTGGGGTTGCTTATGTATACTAGCATATCATCTGTGAATAGGGATAATTTGACTTCTTCATTTCCAATGTTTAACCCTTTGATCTCCTTTAGTTGTCTTATTGCTCTAGCAAGGATTTCAAGTACTATGTTGAAGCGATACGGTGAAAGTGGACATCCTTGTCTTGTCCCTGAGTTTAGAGGAAATGCTTCAAGCTTCTCTCCATTTAATTTGATGTTGGCCACTGGTTTGCTGTATATTGCCTTTATTATTTCTAGGTATGGTCCTTGTATGCCCGTTCTCTCCAGAACTTTTAGCATGAAGGGGTGTTGGATTTTGTCAAATGATTTTTCTACATCTAGCGAGATTATCATGTGTTTTTTTTCTTTCATCTTGTTTATAAGGTGAATTACATTGATAGACTTTCGTATATTGAACCATCCCTGCATTCCTGGGAAGAAGCCTACTTGATCATGGTGTATGATACTTTTGATGTATTCTTGAATTCAGTTTGCCAGTATTTTATTAATTATTTTGCATCTATGTTCATGAGGGAGATTGGTCTGAAGTTCTCTTTCTTTGTTGGGTCTTTGTGTGGTTTAGGAATTAGAATGACAATGGCCTCATAGAATGAGTTTGGCAGTGTTCTTTCTGTTTCTATGTGGTGGAAGTGTTTGAAGAGTAATGGTGTTAGTTCCTCTTTGAAGGTCCGGTAGAATTCCATGCTAAAGCCATCTGGCCGTGGACTTTTTTTGGTTGGGAGATTATTAATGACTCTTTCTATTTACTTGCGTGTTATTGGGCTGTTTAAGCTGTTAATCTGATTCTGATTTAGTTTTGGTAGGTGGAATTTATCGAGAATATTGTCCATTTCGCTTAGGTTTTCAAATTTGGTGGAATATATATTTTTAAAGTAGAACCCAAATATTCTCTGGATCTCCTCATTGTCTGTTGTTATATCTCCCTTTTCCTTTCTGATTTTGTTGATTTGGGTTCTTTCCCTTTGCCTTTTAGTTAAGTTGGCTAGGGGTCTGTCTATTTTGTTGATTTTCTCGAAGAACCAACTCTTGGTTTCATTGATTCTTTGTATAGTTCTTTTTGATTCTACATTGTTGATTTCAGCCCTAAGTTTGATGATTTCCTGCCTTCTGCTCCTCTTGGGAGTGTTTGCTTCTTTTTTTCCAATTCACCCAGCTTAGCTGTTAATTCACTAATATGAGCTGTCACAATTTTCTTTTTGAATGCACTTAGTGCTATGAACTTTCCTCGTAGCACAGCTTTCATTGTATCCCATAGGTTTGGGTATGTTGTGTCTTCATTGTCGTTGGATTTTAAGAAGTCTTTGATTTCCTTCTTTATTTCTTCCCTGACCCAGTCGTCATCCAGTAAGGAGCTGTTCAATTTCCATGTGTGTGTGGGCTTTCTCTTGATTCTTTTGCTGTTGAAGACCAGCTTTATTCCATGGTGATCTGATAATATACAAGGTGTTATTTCAATTTTCTTGTATGTATTGAGACTATCTTTGTGTCCAACTATATGGTCGATTTTGGAGAAAGTTCTGTGAGGTGCTGAGAAGAAGGTGTATTCTTTTGTGTTTGGGTGAAACGTTCTGTAGATATCTGTTAGGTCCATTTGTTTCATGATCTTTGTTAGACCCAATATTTCTCTGTTTGGCTTCTGTCTTGATGATCTGTCCATTGTTGTGAGTGGGCTGTTGAAGTCTCCCACTACTAATGTGTTGTGATCGACGTGTGCTTCAAGTTTTAGAAGTGTTTCTTTTACGAAAGTAGGTGCCTTTGTATTTGGGGCATAGATGTTCAGTATTGAGATTTCCTCTTGATGAATATTCCCTTTAATGAGTATATAATGCCCTTCTTTGTCTTTTTTCATTAACTTCAGTTGGAAGTCTGTTTTGTTTGATATTAGGAAGGCTACTCCAGCTTGCTTCCTGGGTCCATTTGCATGGAAAACCATTTCCCAGCCCACTACTCTGAGGTAGTGTCTATCTTTGGTAGTGAAATATGTTTCTTGTATGCAGCAAAAGGACGGGTCTTGCTTGAGGATCCACTCTGTAAACCTGTGTCTTTTTATTGGGGAGTTGAGTCCATTGATGTTGATGGATATTAGTGACCTGGGGTTGTTATTTCCCATTAGTTTGGTATAGGTGATGGTTCTGTGCCTCTTTGGTTTAGTTGCTGAGGGGTTTTCTATTCCCTTTGTTTTCTTGGGTGGAGTTTCCTTCTCTGGGTTGGAATTTTCCTTCTAGGATTTTCTGTAGGACTGTATTTGTGGGTAGATATGGTTTAAATTTGATTTTGTCATGGAATATCTTGTTTTCTCCATCTATGTTGATAGAGAGTTTTGCTGCGTATAGTAGTCTGGCTGGGCACCTATGATCTCTCAGGACTTGTAGGATATCTGTCCAGGCCCTTCTAGCTTTTAAAGTTTCTGAGGAGAAGTCAGGTGTAATTCTGATG
>CAJQZJ010026956.1:0-11722 GCA_907164525.1 Lophiomys imhausi
GGGGAAAAAAAACTCTTACAATGTTGTTACATGATTTTATTGGGTAATTTCTCCTTTTTTTCTTTCTTTTATATTTTCAATAGTAATTTGGTATTCACTTTTTAAAGTTTTTTTTTCTCCTTTTTAGGAATAGGTTTACACATTTTAGGTTTTGATTCTCTCTTCTTTCATTTGTGTAATTTTGGTTATAAACTTTCTTACTGGATTTTCCCCCAATCCTTTGCTATTTCTCTTCCCCTTCATAATGTTCTCCTCTGTCCCTTCCTTTCTTTCATTTGATTTCGATTCTCCTCTGTTTCCACCTTCTATCTTCTCATTCATGTACTATTTCTTCTTTTACTCAACTAATAACTAATTCCATGATCTAGTCTGCAATAGTTTTGCTGTTTTCTATTTTATTATCATTGGTAGAAAATTAGAGGCTGGGGGCTAAACTGATGTTAAGAATGTTGTTACCTTCTTTGAGTACTACTAGGAACTGAGCGAACAAGAGTAAGTATGGTAACAGTTTTTTTTTATTAAAAATAAGTTATGAAAATGCTTTTGTTGAATCCTACATGTGAGACTGCTTCAGTTAAGACCACAGGTGTAAACTATTAACTGTGCCTCATGAACTAGCAGGGGCATGGCTTAGCCAGCTGAGCAAGCAAGGACTTGAGAGAGGGAAAAAAGCCAGAGCTCTGAGGAGAAGGGGGTCACTACAACGAAGAAACAGAGGGGCACTACAAAGAAGAAAGAGGTTGCTGCTCTCCCTGCTACTGGTGCTCCCCCAAACTACTGTTGGTTCTTCCTGTTGCTGTTTCTTGGTTTGCTGGACTTCTGGATATTATGACTACTGAGATTGGTATTTCTCCTAGAGAACTCAATGACCCTAATCAGCAGGAAGTAGCTCAAAGAGAACTCTGTCCTTTTTCCCTTTAACATTCTTACTCTCCCACCTAGTATTGGAGGGTTGGAAGGAGCAAGAGTTAGAAGGGAGGTAGAGGTATTAAGAATAGTAAAATAATTAGAGTGAATAATAAAACAAAAATAATAAAAGCCACCTTGCTATAAGTAACCTATTTAATAACATGATCTTCAAGTAAAACCAGAAATGGCATTTAAACCCACAGTTGTAGTCTTCAGTACAGAAGTGCAACAGAGAGCAGGGGATAGGCAACATGACTCTCCAAGACTGAAGATACTGAAATGTGTAAGTTGGCAAACGAAGAGCTCAGAGTTTGCCAGTAAAAATGATTAATGATCTCAAAGAGATCTCAAAGAAGCAGATGGATGAAAAGAATTCATATAGACCCTGGAGAGGGAATAAAGTAATATAAAGGGAAAAATTAGCAAAATAATTGAGAAAATCAGCAATTTGGATGAAAAGATTAGCAAGAAAATGGAAATTTTGAAAAAAAAAAAAGAATTAAAAGCTCAATGAATCAAATAAAAATCACAGTGAGTGGAATGTGTCCAAATGGACTTGACCAAATAGAAGATAGAATGTAAAATAACAAGGTTGATGAAATGCTGTATTCAAACACCAATAATTAGAAAGAAAAACAAAACAGCAAAAACTAGTCATGATTACAATATTCAAGAACCTAGATATGACCAATAGATAAAACCTAAGACCGGTGGTTAGAACAAGCTAAGATAAAGGTATGGATAGTGGACTTAATGAAATTATAGCAGAAATGTTTCCAAATACAGAGAAAGAATTAGACATCAAGACATAAAAGCCCTTTAGGTCTCATACAGAAATGACCAGAGAAGACCCTTTTAATGACACATTCTAGTCAAACACGTCAGAAATGCAAGGCAAAGTAACAATGCTAAAATCTGTAAATGAAAACATTAAGTAATATACAAAGGCAAACACATCAGGGAAATACCAGATTTCTCATCAGCAACCCTAAAAGCCAGAAAAAGTGTGGAAGGATTGATTTAAAGCTCTGAAGGTAAATAACTGTCAAGCAAGATTGCTATCTTCACCAAAGCTATATTTTAAAACTAATGGAGAAATAGAACAGTTCAAGATAAATACAACTAAGGCAGCTCATGACGGCTAAGCTAGTATTGCAGAAGATATATGAAGGAATGCTATACACAGAGGGGAAAAAAGACATTCCCAACTACAAGAGCACAGAGGTAAAACATTTCATGAGAGGAATTGATAAACAACAGTGTAGGAAGGAAGGAATCATGTCCAATACAGTAAACTATCAACAACCCTCTAAATACTAACTGGGAGAAATAAAAAACACACAGCTAGGTGTGGTGGTGCTCACCTGTTCTAGCACTTGGGAGGCAGATGCAGAAGGATCACTGGAAGTTCAAGATCAGTTTGGTCTACATAGTAAGTTATAGACTCAGTAATGATAGTGAGACCATCTCAAAACCAAACCAAACCAAAACATCACATGGTGGTATTACACACCTCTACTTCCAGCACTCAGGAGGCAGAGACAGGCAGATCTCTGTGTTTGAGGCCAGCCTGGTCTACAGAGCTAGTTCTAGGACAGCTAACTACATATACAAAGAAACCCTGCCTCAAAAAAATAAAAACAAAAACAAAAAAACTAAACTAACAACAACAACCAGAACAATAAACAATCCAACAAAACTGGGAAAACAACCAACCAAGACCATTGTAGGAATTAAAAACCTCCCTGTAGAAGAACTCTAGTTGTAAATGACTTCAGCTCACCAATAAAGAGATGAAGATTTGCTGGCTGGCCTAAACCACAAGATCCAACTATCTGTTCTCTCAAGAAAAACACACCTCATTGGCAAAGAAACAGAATTATTGTCAAAGGCTGGAAATCAGTTTGCTGAGCCAATGGAAACTGGCAATAAGCTTGTGTAGCTATATGCAAAGTATAATGGTTTGTGCATATAAATCCATCATGATGAATGAACCATGCTCCCTTTGTATGCTAACAATAGCCTCAGCATTAAATATCTCACAGCTTTGGGATTGTCTATTTTCAAAAGGTAAGAAGTGCTTCTGAGGTGCAGAGAACAGGAAGCCCTTGAATACTTTGGAGGGTGCAAATCATTGCAGTCATTATGAAAAACAGTATAGAGGCTCCTCAGAAGGCTAACGTCAGAATCATGATAGAATTTAGCAATCCTATATGTACACACCCAAATGAGTTGAAATCAGTATGTTACACATCCATGTTCACTGCAGCCAACATACAGAACCAACATGGATCTACTGACAGAAGGCACAAAGAAAATATTAAATACATGTCTCGTTAATATGCATATATGCATATGTGATGGAACAGTATTATATTATCATTAAAAAGGAAAATCCTATTGTTGGATCAGTAAGGGGATTGTGAACTCACATAAAAGACCACATAAGCAAACACTGAATGGTCTCAGTTATGTATGGAATCTGAAAGAGTCACACTCAGAGAAGCAGATGGTGGAATGAAGGGTATCAAAGGTAGGAGGGTCAAGAAGGCATCTGCTACAGTGGTACTGATCCAAGCATACAATATTGGATGAGAGGCATTATCATATTTATTCTGATATGATATCATATAGATACTATATTTGTATTAAATGTATGCATTATGTGTTTAAAGTTTCCATAACTGCAGATTTGAAGTGTGTGTTAGGGAAGGCAAAGACTTCAGGAGCTGAAGAAGAGGGCAGCTTCTCACAGCAACTTAAAAGTTTCTGACAGCTAGGCATGGTGGTGCACCCCTTTAATCCCAGCATTCAGGAGGCAGAGACAGACAGATCTCTGTGAGTTCAAGGCCAGCATGGTGTACAGAGTGAGTTCCAGGACAGCCAGGGCTGTTACACAGAAAAAACTGTCTTGAAAAACTAAAAACAAACAAACAAACTCCAGAACCCTTCAGACAGATTGCAGCAAGCAATCTTCAACCTCCTTGTTAAATATCGCTGCTTAGTTAAAATGGCCCAGAAGATGATTCTGAGCCTCTCAAATGTCCACAAATACGAAGGGTAAACTGATGTCAGTAAAGAGTCAGTTGCACATTCCTGGTCTGAAGCAATCAATGAGCAAAAAGAAGTTGCACAATAGGTGTGTTTAGGTATCCCCCCTCTCAACACCCATCCAGTTTGGGGCTACTCTGAACAAAGTTTAGACAGACAGAGATGGAATACGCTGAATGATCCCTTCCTCACTTGGTTCCAGGAGGTGAAACATCATTGCATCATCCTGGGCAAAACATGGTTTTAATTCCCATCCCAATAAAAGCCTCGGTGAACAAAACTCTAGATGACTATCTCTTTCCCAGTTGCCCCTCTCCTCTGTGCCCTCTGTAAGGGGCTTTAGTCATGTTGTACCTCTCTTTCATTAAGCTTGCTCCTTTTGTCTTCTAGTTTCCTTTTACTCTTCATGTGTGACTGTGGTCTAGGTGATGGATTCTTAAGCTTAAGCTGCATCACCCCAAGGAAGATAGTTGCTCTTCAGATTTATAGTAACATCATGGCCAAGAAGTAATCATATGAAGTATTCCCTACGTTGTTCAGCTACAGTTGTCCATTTGATAGTACTTGCATATTTCATAATATTATGTAGGTACTTATGATTTTCATTTAATTAAAAATAAAATTTATGGAAAAGGAAAATTCACAAGAAGCAGAGAGTCAAACAGTAGTGGTTGCTAAGGGCTTTGGAAGGAATGAGGAAGAAGTTGGGTGTGTCTGGTAAAAGTGTATAAAGGTTTACGTGGAGGAGAAAATAAATTCAAGAGACCTTTAGTGTCACAAAGTGACAAGTAAGTGGTGCTGTATTGTTACTTGGGAATCTCCAGGCTCTTAAATTTTTCTCACCATACATATGGGAATAACTGTATGAGATGATGCATGCATTAGTTAGCTTGATTGTAGGAGCCATTTCAAATCATATATGCATACCAAAATAATAATAATAATAATAATAATAATAATAATAATAATACCTGTTCTTGGGCAATTGTGGACACCTGGCATTTGAATATCTACTGACTGACTGGAGAAATCGTCTTCACATTTGCTAAGTGTAGGTTCTCAGGCTCCAGACAAGTGCCCAAGCATGTAATACTAATAACTGAGGAGGGTATGAATTAGAAGAAAACACTAAGATTTCTCTAGATAGAACACTTGGCCATTTATCCATGAAATTGGCTCATTTTCTTTAAGAACCACTCAAGTCCAATGGAAGCAGCAGAACAGCACACTTCTGAGCAGAGGGGCGTCCGTTTTCTGTTACCACCGTTTCAAACCCAAAGGTTGGGATTCTGCAAGGATTTTGCTTGGTTCCTTATTTTGCCCCCCTCGCCCTTTTAACTGCTTTGTCTTCAGTGAGAGAGACAAGCAGACCTTTCCCACACAGCTAGCCTTTTCCTAAATATGTTGACTAGTTTGCTGTGAAGATTCCAAGTGCTTGTCAGGGTACTGGAGAGTGCAGGACCTTCACACCAGATGGGAAAGGAGATCATGGGAAGGACTACAGGAAACTGAGAGCTGATGCTGAGTTTGCTGCGTAACAAGACCACACACCACCTTTATTGTTGTATGTTAATATTTTCTGTACAAGCAATAACATCTATTTACATAAATTAATTTGTTAAAACAATTTGGAAACTGCCACCATAAATGGAAGAGCACTAATGTTTATCAAAAATGGAAACTGACAATATACAGTGGAAATAAAATGATGCTATTTACATTTCAAAATTAAAAAGTAAGGATGAATAGTGAAGGGGCTGAGGAGATAAAGCCATTAGCAGAGTACTTGCGCTGGGTCTTCTGGAAGAGCAATAAGTACTCTCAGCTGATGATCTATCTCTCAAGTGTTGGCAATTCAGCCCTGTAGTGGCGGTTACTGCTCCTCCACTCATAGGGGCCTGGAGGAAGCAGAAAACCAAGCCACCAATTTCCATTTGGCTTGGGCCAGTGTGCTTGCCTGATGCTGCCTTTGGAAAAAGAAAGTTGAGAAGATGTGTGCCATCCAGCTTTTGTTTCTACAACTTCCCCCTGTTCAAGCCCTTCCGTTTAGGTGTGCACTCTGCCATTCTCAGGAAAACATGACGCCCAGCAAAAATCCAAGCCTCGAAAGTACCAGTGTTACCCACCAGTGCTTCCCAGTGTGAGGTCTGGCTCAACGCTCTGGAGGTGAAAGCAGCCTAGAACCCAGGCTCTCTCCACACTGCATATGTGTGCATCCGCTTTCACCGCACTTGTCGGAGGAGCACCATGTCCACTCGTTCCCCATCTCTGTGTGGCCCGAGCTTGACATTGCTTGAAGCATCTAAAGTACATTTAGTTAGTCTTTCTCAGCTGCTCTGTCACGCTGCCATTAGAAAGTTTCTCTGTAAATTTGGTCTTGAGGAGCACTGACCTTGGCGTACTGGAGGGATAAGATTTGTCAGATTGTGGCAGGATCTTTATGCTTCCGTCACACAGTCAATTAGACATTTGTAAGGTGATAGCATTATTAGTGTCACAGGCAGATGGTGAAATGTTACTCCATCCTTCTGTGCCTGCTTTAACTTCCTTCACAACCTCATTTCAGGGAGCTCTTTACAAACTGAAGTTTATTTGGTAAAGATTTAAAACCCTGAGGGTTGGTGAGAAGCTGTTGGTTATGAGCACATCTCCTTTGTCTGTCAACTGCGCAAAGGGCACTCTGATAAATACTGACTTCACCCCACACACACCTAAGCACAGTGGAGTGCTGTAGTGACTTCACCCTTCACACACCACACAAGTGAAGTGACTTCTCCCTGCTCAGTGGAGTGCTGTTTCTTCAGTGACGTTTTAGAGTTAAAGGATCTTGGAAGGCCGTTTCCTTGCAGTCCTTGGAAGAAGGCCTTCCATGGGCACTGAGGCAGAGCAAGAGACATTTGTGTAGGCTTGCCTGAGGAAGGTGATGGGGAATTCCCAGAATCCCAGAATCCCAGAATTCCCAAAATTCTAAAGGGCTATTTCAAAAGAGAGAAAGACAGCCAGATCAGTCTGTACTTGCTAAGTAGATGTGTTGTTTGATAAGGGAGCTTAGAATTCTGCACACTAATGTACAAACAAGCAATTATTCTGTTTATGCACAAAAGAGTCCCAGGGTGCCATTTGGGTCTTGTTTCCCTGCCTGCCCCAGCTGAGTCAGCCCTCAACTACCAAGGCCAGCAGATACTGGAACTGTGGGGTGGAGGCTGGGGGGTGATGATGGTGGTGAAAGAGACCTTAGGTGGTGGTGACTGGAGACAGCTCCAGTGAGACAGCTGGTTTAATTGGGGAAACAAAGGCTATTTAAGCCTTTGTGAGATGAGTGTACATCATTGGCCAGGGTGCTGAGGATGCTTCATTTGCATGAGAAGTAATTGCAGGTGCTGCTGGACATTAGTTTATAAGAGGAAAGGAAGTTTAACCTGGCTGCTGGGCTACCTGACCTCCTCAAGGGTGGCAAAGGTGGGGACACAGGGCTATGTGCACCAGGATGCAGGCCCAGAGCAGGGAGGGAGAGGTCCTGCTCTTGCCGATCTCAGGACAAGATTTCCGAGGTTTGGACACATCTGGACCTCACTCTTGTTCCAGATTGGCTTCCCCTGGTTCCAGGACATCCTGACCCCACACCAGGGGGCTTTCCAGAGTAGGAAGTTTCAATGAGACTTTCTTTGTGTGAAAGTTTGAGGTCAGTCAGAGATGTGTCTCTCATGGGCTTTATGTGTAGCATTGGTTTTGTTACATGGACATGCCTCAGGACCAGTGAATCTCCTGGCTGAGCTGTTAGCAGATAGAATAGTTGGATTCCTGCAGCTCCTCTGATAGTAGTTGCTATGTGCAGTTAGAGAAAGCTGAAGCCATGTACTACTAACTGGATGTAAAGTCTAACAACTCATCCTCACAGTCCTCATCCTTAGTGAGTACAGGTTGAGCATTGTGCTAAATCCTCCCATGATGCCTCACTTTATTGTTTCCAGATCCCTCTAGGCTAGTGGTTCTCAACCTGTGGGTTGTGACCCCTTGGGAGTCAAATGACCCTTTCTCAGAGGTCGCTTAAGACCATCAGAAAACACAGATAATTACATTATGATTCACAACTAGCAGTGGAAATAATTTTATTGTTGACGGTCTCTACAACATGAGGAACTGTATTCAAGAATTAGGAAGGTTGAGAAGCACTGCTCTAGGCTGATTCTCTGGAGTGTTTCAACTTAGCAGGTGAGAATTAAGTAGGTGGCTTCAGACATTTATTCAAGGTTGCATGGCCAATGAACAGCAGGAGCCAAGTGTATACTTCACTCTCTGTATTCCTTTTTTGTCTTTTTTCTTTTCCAATGCTTATGATGCAAACCTGGAGCTTAGTGAGGCTGTGAAAGTGCCATATCCCTGACCAGATTGGAGTTCATCACTACTTCCAGATACTTCCTCTGTAACTTCACAGTGATCTCTTCTGAAATGCTATGCTTTTGTTGTTACTACATATTGAAAAAAAGTAAACCATTGCTTCTTAACAATTTTTTGCACTATCATCAAAAAAGCATACACATATGATATATGTATACACATACATATACGTATATACCTACATGTACCCCTATAGATAGGCATGCACATCTATAGATATGTTTTATTTATTTTTTAAGAGCTTTTTGAGTTTTTCAGGCTGATAAGACTTTTTCTACAGTAAATATTAATTTGGATTCAAAGTCTGGGTGTTGATTTCTTCTTTTTGAGAAGCTAAAGAACTCTTCTGAGTATAGATACTTCCCATGAAGTGCAGTAACATATTAAAATTGACTGTATGTTTACCACACAGAAAGAACAGTAACTATGTAATGTGGAACACGCACTGGTGCACACCTGCTGCTTACAGGGAGTGGGTAACCATAATGATTTAGTGAAGGATGATTGTCAGGTCTGCTGACAGCCTGTTAGGTTGGTGATATTGTGTCCACATACAAATGAGAACTTTGAAGCTCACAGGGCTTATTCAAGAGATTCTATGTGTCAGTCTAATTCCCAGTTTGCTACTGTGATTTCCTCTTCTGTTCTGGCTGGGAGTGTACTTCCTCTTCCAAGTCTGTTAGAAGTTCTGCACTACATTGTACCAGCCCCCGACCCCCACACATTCCTTCTCTTCCTCCCTCTCTCACCCTTGGTATTGTCATTTTAACTCAAAGTGAACACAGTATTTTGCCAATTAGTAATGTGCTTAGAGTCACTAGCCTGCTAAGGGTGGAGTTGGGGTTGTCTTAGCCCTGCATGATTCCAAGACACAGGGCTTTATGGAACATTTTCACTGAACTCTGTAGATGTTCAAACTCCAAATTAATCAGCCTCTGTGTGTTTCATTGTTTGGGATTTGTTCAGCTAGTAAGCTGGAAGAAAATATTAATGGAATTATAGGTCATATAGTGCATTATTCTTTATCATTATTCTTACATCATTGCCTTTTATTTTTAATCTTTTCTCATTGAGACATTATAAACAAAATTTATCAAAACAAAATCTTGCATTTAATTCTACTCTCTGAGCATAATTATCATCTTACTGAACATTAAAAAATAAAATATATTTTTAACAAGCTGTTCATGTCATCTTCAAATAACTTTTTCAATGGATGTTATATATGTTTGTTTTTTTCTTATAGCATAAACCACGCTAAAAACCTGGCCATAGCAATAGTGACTTTTCTGGAAACTCTATCAGAAATCTTTCGACAACATAATTTTTTTTTTATAGTAAGGAGCAAATTTTTGTAAAAATGGTGCACAAATATTTTAGAACTGCAGAGCCTTTAACTCACTCAAAAATGGTTTCAGTAAAAATTTAAGATTATAACACATATTAAAAGTTTAATTACCAAAGAAAGAGAATGGTGAAAGGAGGAGAGGGTACAGCTCTAATTGCATTTGATCTAGTTGGTTCTCAGGCTATAATGTAACAGTAGTTGCTATTTCTGCATGCTCAGCATCTGGGCTTTCCTTCTGTGCAGTAAGACATGTGGATTTTCCTTAGGGTAACTGCCTTTCCTACTCTACCATAGCAATATTGGGACTGTCAATCAAACAGTTTATTCTCCCCTTGCCAACGTGTGGTGTGTGATCAAAGCAATCCTCACCTTTCTGTCTTCTTTGTCTCTTTCTTCCAGGAATCCGAGCTTCAAATACATTTGATACAGGGACAAGAACTTTTTGCAATTGATTCTTCTGCTGGCAGTATCCCAAAGGACCTCATTCATTTCCGGGGTTCTGATTCCTGCTGCCTATAAGCTTTCCTTAGCAGTACTTCAGTTCCTAGGTGACGCTCTGTACGCCATCAAACAATTTGCTTTGTCTTTGTTCTTTAAGAGTCTACAGTGACATTGCCTGATGAGGACAGTGAGTGACTTATGAGGAGCAGGATGATAAAAATATTAGCAGCTGACATTTATTAATTATCTAATTTTATCTTAGACAAAATTATCTGTAGATCTTGATACAGATACCCATTTTGCAGATCAGGAACATGAGACTTACAAAGCAACAGGTTCTGCCTGTGGTTATGCAAAAGCAAAGCCAGGATTGAATCTATGTGTGATTTGCTAACTCAGACCCCCTCCCACTCTACTACAATGTGGACATGAGGCACCCAAAGCACACAATCTTACTGGGCCCATTCTCTGACTTAATGAGTTTTGTTTTTGTTTTTGTTTTTTTTTAAATCTCAAGAGTGGGACCATTTCTCTTCTCTGTATTCTATGATGAAAAGCAAGCTGAGAAAGGTGAATGTTTTCTTTCCTTGTCTTCATGCAATGAATTAGAATAATTATTGTTATTTAAAGGATGTGAATGAAATGTCTTTACCAACCACCAAGTTAAATGGAGTTTCTCTTTTTAAACCACACAACACAATGCCATCTTGACAGCTTGTGAGTGACAGAAAGAGAAGTGTTTTCCATGGGATGCAAATGCAGATGTTGCAAGATTTCTAAAGCATAAATAGCAGGATTAAAAAGCTCTGGGGTTTCTACAGAGTGATGTCATTGGTGCCCTTTTATTCTTTTGTTTTCTGACAATAAACTTATTTGGTACCTTCACATTTTCAGTCTGACTTTAAAAGAGAAAAGTATAAACCCACAGAGAAGGTATTGCTGCTGCCTGCTAGATTTTAGGAGCACTCATCTTCAAGTCTTTTTTAAATTTACAATTAAATGATCTTGGATGTAATTCTAAATGTATATCTTCTCTTTTCTTCTTACCATGGTTATTGTCTCTATATTTTCAATTCTTGTGTTTTTATCTTCACCAACACCCATGTGAATGCAAACACACACTCAGGTAACCTTCATGTAAATGTTCTCTCCTGAATGCAAGAGCTTAATGAGATTGATGCCTTCATCAAAGGCCAGTGGTGTTTGTCAGTGACTCTGACTTGGTGTTGAATGTGGCTCAGCAGTTCTAGAGCAACATTCTCTCCTTATTCATTGATAAAAGTTCCTGAGAGTCTGAGAACGCATTCAAGTTCTGAAGCATTTGCAAAGGCAGAGAAGCATTGGAGAAATTCTTGCTGAGGTTTGCTTTACACCACACAGCTGAAATATACTTAAAAGGAACACAAGGCACAGCTTAGATATCAGCACCAGGCCCTGTTCCTAAATACAGGGTCTTTAAGTCTTAAGAGTAATAACAAGTATTTACAAAGTGCTGTAACCGAACTTTTAAGTTATTATTTATTTAGCTCTTATTTATTTACTACATTCACTTATAACAAACACCAACAATTTCTT
>CAJQZJ010026962.1:0-12571 GCA_907164525.1 Lophiomys imhausi
GTTACAGAGTGCCTTCCTAAAGAGATGGCAGGAAGGACAGCCCATTGCATTGTGCATATTTGCCACCTATAGTCAACCTACAGGATTGTTATGGCAGGATGGACCATTATTATGGACCTATTCAAAGATTTCTCCGAAAAAATCCATAGAACATTATCCCACTGCACTTGCTGCTTTAGCCTTGAATGGTATCCAACAATGCTTGCAGTCTTTTGGAGTTGCTCCTGCCAGTATAATAGTGCCCTATTCCAGTTATCAAATTAAGATTTTGTGTGGCACTGTAGATGACTGGGCAATATTGCAATGTAGCTTTGAAGGAGTGATTGATAACCATTACCCTAAACATCCATTGCTATCATTTTTTAAAGAGCAACCAGTAATATTCCCTAAGGTTACTTCAGCAGTACCACTTCAAGGATCACCAAATGTGTTTACTGACGGCTCAAAGACAGGCTGTGGAGCCTATTTGATAGAAAAACAAGAGCCTGTGTTATGTCAATTTCAACCGGGCTCCCCTCAAATAGTAGAGTTAAAAATAGTAATTGAGGTGTTTAAAAGATGTCAATTTGCATTCAATCTGATTTCAGATTCAGTTTATGTGGTCAACGCAGTAAAAGTATTAGAATTAGCAGGTCCTATTAAGAATAGTAGTACTGTATGTGCCTTATTACAAGAGTTACAAGTTTTAATCTGGCAGAGAAAAAGGTGTTTTTATATTCAACATATTAGAGCACATACAGGATTACCTGGACCATTAAGTGAAGGTAATGATAAAGTTGATCAATGGACCAGGATGGAATGCATTTTTTGGAGCTCATTCCTAGACCAAGCCAGACAGTTTCACCAATTATTTCATGTAAATGCAAAAACTCTACAGCAGAAATTCCATTTGTCTAGAGCAGATGCTAGAAAAGTAGTTTTGGACTGTCCTCAGTGTGTGATTCATCATCATTCTCCCAGTGTGGGAGTGAACCCTAGAGGGTTGATGCCACTCAAAATCTGGCAAATGGACGTTACCCACATTTCAGAGTTTGGAACCTTAAAATATATTCATGTATCTGTGGATACCTGCTCAGGTATCATACATGCTACACCTATGAGTGGAGAAAAGGCTCACAATGTCATAGGACATTGCTTAGAAGCCTGGGCTGCATGGGGAAAACCACAGCAGCTGAAAACGGATAATGGACCAGCCTATACGGCACAGTCCTTTGTCTCCTTCTGCAACCAGATGGAGGTACAGCTTAATCATGGATTACCATACAATCCTCAAGGACAAGGAATTGTGGAGCATGCTCATCGCACCTTGAAAGAATGCTTGCAAAAACAAAAAGGGGGAATAGGCCAAGGCCGTACCCCCAAGGAGAGAATATCTTTAGCCTTATTTACTTTAAATTTTTTCAATTTGGATGCTCAAGGCCGCTCAGCAGCGGACAGACATCAAGATTCCCATGGTTCACCTAAAAGCATGGTGAAATGGAAGGACATTCTGACAGGCTCTTGGCGGGGGCCTGACCCCGTCCTAACATGGGCGAGAGGGTCTGTTTGTGTTTTTCCTCAGGATCAACAAGATCCAGTGTGGGTGCCTGAACGCCTTGTGAGGAAGATTCGTCATGAAGACCTTCCTAAGGATCCTGGTGTTAGTAGCAGTGAGTATGTCAGGAATGACCAAGCCGAGATGGGGGATCCTGTCGATATTCCCAAACCGATGCCAGTCAGACATGATGCAACTGTGTTTCCACGCTTATTTAGCAGTAATAGAAGCTTAGGCTTACCCTACCTTCCCTTTGATGATCAGAAAAGCCCTATAGAGGGTAATAGAAACATCAGCTTGAAGGGTAGTCTGTGCTTTTTAATGAGCTTCAATAGGTCAGATGATACAGAATGCATTAAATTGTCTCAGCAGTCAGCAGATTTTTTACTACAACTGAGATTTGGGGGTAGGGGTAGTGGTTTGTTTTTGGGCAACGGTTCTCGCCTTGAAGGATGGTGGCCCACATGAGTCTCTGACTGGGACCCCCCCAGACAACCACACTGGGCACCTTTTTGTAGAGGATCCACAGGAGAGGAAGGACCTTTTTCCCTGGACTGGATGTCAGGAGCGCAGAGCAGTTTGGGTTCAACAAGATTATTTTTCCTTTAGCCCCATGATTAGTAATATAGTGAATAAGTCTTGTACAGGAATGCTTGATATATCTACTAGGGATCCTCAGCAGACTGCCACCAATCCTTTTGATTTGTGGCTTTTGTGTGGGGTAAATGGAAGTTGCATGGACTTGGGACCTGTCATTATGCTTGGGGGAGGAATTTATCAAAGAGGTAATTTTTCCCTAGGGTCCGCTACCAAATTGTATTTTTCTAGCGGTAGTGGCTCTGGTACTTGGAATTCTTCGTTTCATTCTTACAGTAATAAGACCTTTTCAGCCTCGCCAGTATGCCTCTGGCCTCCTTTTCTGTGGATTGTAAGTAATGGGAGTGCATCCTTGGGTGAAGAAAAGTTAGTATGCACTCCAGGCATATGCTTTTATGCCCTGTGCTGGAATGCCACAGCCTTTCCTGTGGCTGTGGTGACTAGAATGCCTCTATATGTACCAGTTCCTGTAGAGGCCCCTAATACCATGATGCTATTCAGGCTTAAAAGAGATTTTGGCATCACTGCAGCTATTGTTACTGCCATCACTATTGCTGCTGTGGGAGCTACTGCCTCAGCTATTGCCTTGTCTAGTTCTATACAGACTGCCAATGCCCTGAATAACATCTCAGCCACTGTAGCACAGGCATTGGATACTCAGACCTCTATGAATTCTCATCTCAAAGGATGCCTTATCATAGTTAATCAACGCATAGATTTAATACAAGAACAGATTGATTCTCTTTGGCAACTAGCACAATTGGGGTGTGAGTGGAAAATGCAAGGTTTGTGTGTTACTTCCGTGCAGTATCGAAATTTCACAAAGGCTGCTAATCTGTCTAGACAATTGTCAAAGTTCCTCTTACAGGATTGGTCAGCTGAATTCGAAAATTTGATGAGAGAGCTGAGAGCAACAATCGTCCACATCAACTCCACTCAGGTGGATTTGAGCCTGGCTACTGGTTTGACTTCCTGGATACAGACGGCTATGGATCATCTTAAGGAGTGGGCGGGCGTAGGCTCTTTGGTGATACTGATGATACTAGCCTCTCTGGTTTGCCTATGGTGCATCTACAAGATTAGAGTCACACAAAAGCATAATGCAGCCATGATTATACAGGCCCTTGTCGCCATTGAGGTGGGCCAGTCCCCTCAGGCATGGCTCACTGCCATGAAGGCTTAAATCTTCACTGAGCATAGTCCCTGCCCACTGAGGTATTCGTTCCATGGATATTAGGGTCTGGCAAGTCAATGAGGGAGTTGACGGGTAAGTCTCGGCCACCTAAGACAGGGCAGTCCCGAGTGGGGAGGCTGACCCATAGACGGGTAAGAGTTTGAGCATCACCCTCTACAGGCTCAGGCCCACCGTTAGATCCCCAGATATGGGGATTACGAAGCCTTTCCAGGGACTTCTACCAACTTTAGAAAAAAAAATAAAAAAGGAGGAACTGAGCCGGGCAGTGGTGGTGCACGCCTTTAATCCCAGCACTTGGGAGGCAGAGGCAGGTGGATCTTTGCAAGTTCGAGGCCAGCCTGGTCTACAAAGTGAGTCCAGGAAAGCCAGGGCTACACAGAGAAACCCTGTCTCGAAAAAACCAAAAAAAAAAAAAAAAGGAGGAACTGTAGAGAGCTGCGACGTGGCACGCCCTAAAGATGGCGCCGGTTTCCGCCTTCCACCAGCCCAATGGTGAGCACTCTCTGTGGTAAACAAGTCCATATTTGGCTAAGACTGCTGATCTGGCTTGTTTCCGCATATGTGGGCCTCTAAGATAGCACCACGTGGCTTTACTTGATTGGCTGTTCATATAGTATTTAGCCTGTGGGTTGGTTCTGCCCGGGCATTCGGAAGACTGTTTTCAAGGGACCTGAATAAACTGCTGGAGAAGAGCTTTTGCGAGTTGCGTTGTCCTTACTGGTTGAGGGGGACGTGACACACCATGATCAAGTAGGCTTCATTCCAGGAATGCAGGGATGATTCAACATATGAAAATCCATCAACGTAATTTACCATATAAATAAACTGAAAGAAAAAACCACATGATCATCTCACTAGATGCTGAAAAAGCCTTTGATAAAACACAGCACTCATTCAACATAAAAGTCTTGGAGAGAATGGGCATAAAGGACCACACCTAGAAATAATAAAGGCAATATACACCAAGCCAGTAACCAGCATCAAATTAAATGGAGAAGAACTTAAAGCATATCCTCTTATTTAAGGGACAAGGCAAGAATGTCAATTTTCACCATATCTCAACATAGTTCTTGAAATTCTGGCTACAGCAATAAGACAGCTAAAGGAGATCAAGGGGATACAAATTGGAAACGAAGAAGTCAAATTATCCCTATTTGCAGATGATATGATAGTATGCATAAGTGACCCCAAAAATTCCACCAGAGTACTCCTACAACTGATAAACACCTTCAGCAAGGTGGATGGAAACAGTGTTCCTTCTGTTTCTATTTTGTGGAATAGTTTGAGGAGTATTGGCATATACTCTTCTTTGAATTCCTGGTAAAATTCTGTGCTGAAACCATCTGGTCCAGAACTTTTCTTTGGCTGTGAGATTTTTGATAAATATTTCTATTTCCTTAGGGTTATGGGGCTGCTTAATTTGTTTATCTGGTCATGATTTAACTTTGGTAGGTGTAATCTATCAAGAAAATTTTCCATTTATTTTAGTTTTCAAATTTTGTGAAGTATAGGCTTTTGAAGTAAGAACTTATGATTCTGATGATTTTCTCAGTGTTTGTTGTTATATCCCCCTTTTTGTTTCTGATTTTGTTAATTTTTATTCTGTATCTCTGTCCTTTAGTTAGTTTGTCTAAGGGTTATTTACCTTGATGATTCCCCCCCCCCAAAAAAAACAGCCTTTTTTTCATTGATTCTATTTTTCTCTTTGTATCTAATATATTGATTACAGACTAGAATTTTATTATTTCCTGCTATATACTCCTCTTGAATGTGTTTGGTTATTTTTGTTCTAGAACTTTCATATGTGCTTTCAAATAGCAAATAGGAGATCTCTCCAATTTCTTTATGAAGGAGCTAGTGCTAAGAACTTTCCTCTCAGCACTGCTTTCATAGTATCCCATAAATCTGAGCATGCTACACTTTCATTTTCATTGAATTCTAGAAAGTTTTTAATTTCATTCATTATTTCTTCCTTTGACCCAGTGGTCATTGAGCAGAGAGATATTCAGTTTCCATGAGTTTGTAGACTTGCTTTTTTTTTCTGTTGTTGTTGAAACCCAGGATTAATCCCTGGTAATCTATAAGATACAAGGGGTTATTACAACTTTCTTGTATCTGTTTAGACCTGCTTTGTGATCCAGTATATTGTCAATTTTGGAGAAGGTTCTGTAAGGTGCACAGAAGAAAGTATATTCTTTTGTGTTTGGATGAAATGTTCTGCAGATATTTTTTAGGGCCATCTGATTCATGACATCTTTCAGTTTCATTATTTCTCTGTTCAGTTTCTGTCTCAATAATCTACCCACTGGTAAGAATGTTGTGTTGAAGTCTCCCACTTTTAATATGTGTGGGCCAATGTGTGCTTTAAATTTTAGTAATGTTTCTGTTACAAACGAGATTGCTCTTGTATTTTGGGCATAAATGTTCAGAATTGAGATATCATCTTTTTTTTATTCTTACCTTAGTAAGTATGAAGTGTCCTTCCCCATCTCTTTTGATTAATTTTAGTTGAAAATCAAATTTATTGGATTCAGGAATGGCTATTTCTGGTTGCTTCCTGTGTCTGTTTGCTTAGAAAACCTTATTCCAGCCTTTACCTTGAGGTAATATATATCTTTGTTGCTGAGGTGTGTTTCTTGCAGCAGAATGATGAATCCTGCTTTTGAGTCCAGTCTCTTAGCCTGTGTCTTTTTTGGGAGGAATTGAGTCCATTGATATTGATAGATATTAGTGACCAAGGATTGTTGTTTACTGTTATTTTGGAGTTGGTTGTGGTAGAATTTGTGTGTGTTTGCCTTCTTTTTGTTTTGAGGTTATTTCTTGTGCTTTCCTGGGTGTAGGTCATCTCCGTGGGTTGGAGTTCTCTTTCTAGCACATACTCTAGGGCTGGATTTGTAGATAGGTATTGTTTAAATTTGGTTTTGTTGTGAAATATTTTGTTTTCTCCATGATGGTGATTAAAAGTTTTGCTGGATATAGTAGTTTGGGCTGACATCTGTGGTCTCTTAAGGTCTGCTAGATATCTACCTAGGCCCTTCTGGCTTTAAGCGTCTCTGTTGAGAAGTTGGGTGTGATTCTGATAGGTCTGCCTTTATATGTTATTCAGCCTTTTGCCCTTGGAGCTTTTAATATTGTTTCTTTGTTCTTTATGTTCAGTATTTGACTATTATTTGGCAGGAGGATTTCTTTTTTGGTCCAATCTATTTGGTGTTCTGTAAGCTTTATGTTTATAGGCATCTCTTTAGGTTGGGGAAGTTTTCTTCCATGATTTCGTTGAAAATATTTTGTGGGCCATGTAACTGGGAGTCTTCTCCTTGTTCCACTCCTATTATTCTTACGTTTTGTCTTTTCATAGTGACCCAGATTTCTTGGATGTTTGGGTCAGGGACTTTGTAGATTTAACATTTTCTTTGACCAATGTATAAATGTCTTCAATTTTATATTCTAGAGCTGAGATTCTCTGTTCCATCTCTTGTAATCTGTTTGTGATGTTTGTGTCTGTAGTTCTTGCTCTCTTCCCTCGATTTTCTGGATTCCATCAGATTGTGTTTTATTTATTGCTTCTATTTCCATTTTCAGGTCTTGTACCATTTTATTAATTTCCTTTACCTGTTGGTTATGTTTTCCTATAATTATTTAAAAGATTTATTTTGTTTACCTGTTTATTTATATTTTCCTGAATTTCTTTAAAGAATTTATTCATTTCATTCATCTGTTTGATTGAATTTTCCTTAATTTCTTTAAGAGATTTACTCATTTCCTCCTTTACTACCCTTGTCATCATTATAGCATTCCATTTAAGGTCATTTTCTTGTGCATCAGTTTTGTTAGGATAACCAGGGCTTGCTGTAGTAGTGTAGTTGTGCTCTGAGAGTGCCATATTGCCCTGGCTCCTTTTGGTTGTGCTCTTGTGTTGACCTTTAGCCATTTGCTTTGCCTGGCTGTTCCTGGCTGTTCTTTGTGTAGCAGGCCTTGATGTTCCTGTGGTGCAAATCTGGGTGGTCCAGGTGCCTCAGGACTGATGTAGGCCAGTGGAGCAGTGTCTGTGCAACAGAGCTCAGAGGGATAGCACCAAATTCAGGGCATCTGGAGATGCCCCAGGGGACTCTTAATTTTCCTGGTGCTGGAGAGCTGGCTGTTGCTGGTATAGCAGGTCTAGGGACAGCCTGGATATTCCTAGTGTACCTAGTCTTGTGGTGGTTGGTGAAGTGGTGGTTCCCACAATTAAGGTTGAACTTCCTGCTGTATCAAGTGTGAGTGTTCCTGTTTCAACAGATCTGGTGACCTCTAGATATTCCTGAAGTTGCAAGCCTGGTCAGCCCCGGTGGGGCCAACCCGGGTGATTGGGCTAGATGCTCCTGGTATATCAGGCTTAGGTATTCCTAAAATTGCAGGCATGGGGACCTCCTGATGGTGCAGGTCTGGAAGATGGAGCTTGGTGAGACAGCACTTAGCACAGGGCTGCTGGGAGTGTGCCAGACCACTGGGTGGAGCGGGGATTTGTGGGAGGAGTGGAAAAGAGGGATCTAACCTGTGTGTTCCTGAGGTTGCAGACCTACAGACCCGAGGTGTATCAGGGTCAGGAAGATGGAACTGGTATATGAGGCCTTATAGCCTCCAGTGGGGCAAGGTTGATGCAGTGGTGCTTGGGGCACAGCGCTCAGCTCAGGTTGGTTAGACATGTCCCACAACACTGGGTGGCACAGGGATTTGTGCTGGCAGGGAAGAGAAGGAGTCCAATCTGATAGTTACTGAAGTTACAGGTCTGGAGACCCCAGGTGGCACAGATCCTGAAGATGGAGTTTGGAGGGACAACATTCAGCTCAGGACAGCTTGGAATGTTCCAGAGCACTAGACGGAGAGGGAATTTATCTGGGAAGAGGTGAGGAAGGTTCTAACCTGTGTGTTCCTGAGGTGCAGGCCTGGAGATTCAAGCTGTAGCAGGGAAGATGGAGCTGGATGCTCCTGGTGTATAAGGCCTTGTAACCTCCTGTAGGTTAAGGTTTATGCAGAGGTGCTTGGGGCACAGGGCTTAGCTCAGGTTGACTGGGCATGTCCCAGAGCTTTGTGCAGTGCAGGGAATAGTGGGGGGCAGGGAAGAGAAGAAATCCAATCTGGATGCTCCTGAGGTTGCAGATTCGGGGACCCCAGGTGGCACAGGTCTGGAAGATCATTTATATATTTCTAAATACATAAAAACTTACTCAGTCTATATAACAGTTACTTGTGTTTATGTATGTAGGGCTGACCATTTGATATTCAATAACCAATTGATAATATTCTTCCTTGGAGAAGATGATTTCTCCCATTCACACCAATCCTTAGTTGCCTGTATTTTTAACAAACATTTTACTAAATGAAATTAAAGTTATTATCCTTGTTTTAGGGGAAATTTAAATTATATGTTGGCAAAGTAAAAGTTATAATTTTTAACATCCATTGTAATATGAATTTGTGGTTGAATTTTACAAAAATTTTTACTTAATGTATATATTTTGATTTAGTTAATGGCATGGTATTTAATGTTTCAAAGAGGTTCCAGGAAGTAATTTGACTAAGCTGGGCATATGGCAACAAAGAAAACCAAAACTTTTCCTCTCCTAAAATATTTCACCATTTAAACTATGTGAAATTAACTGGAATAAATAAATGTTGCTTTATTTCACCAAATTTCTATCACTTCTTACAGCCAAAATACAAAAACAGTATGATTGTCATCCTATATGAAACTGTAATTGTAAGTGCCCTCTCCTGAACATCTCAAAAAATATTTTTGATGAGTTTCCTCAGGTTGTCTTAAGTACAACTGAGTGGCATAACTGAGAGGAATTTATTTTTTCACTATTCCAAAGGCTAACATTTGAGATCACACTAGCAGTGGGAGGGGCTCATGTTCAGGACACTGAGGATAATCTGGGCCATGAACCTCCTAGAGCCAGGGAGTTTATTGGCATATGTGCAAATTTTTTTGGTTCATAAAAGCATCACTTCAATCTGTCATCTGCATATGGAATTCTCTCCCTGTGTACCTATCTCTACCTCAATTTCCCTTTATAGAAGGATTCACACTATACACATTAAATTCCCTTTACACAAGATGTTGGAGAAAGGTCTTATGCATGGTTTTCAGAAGCAGATTTCAATGCTCTGAGATCTGATTACCACCCTATCTGAGGCATTCCCTGATTGGATAATAAAAGTCACTGATGGCCAATTAGCTGGGCAGAGAGAGAATAGGAAGGCAGGAATTTCTGAGGGAAAAAAATGGAACCCTGGGAAGAGACAGAGGAAGTTCTCCTTTCTGCCAGGAGACACAGAAATAGGCAAATGTGTCTGAGAGCTCAGAAAGCTCAGAAAGTATTAGGGGTTCTAGCTTGGATTGATGCTAGAGAGTTCACCCTGATGGTGTGGATAAGAGAGAACCTTCATGCTGACCATACTAGCTACCACTCAGGCCCAGATTCAGGGCTCTGAGTTGGCCCAAACCGAAATCTATACCCTCTGCAAATGGTTGGGTCACATGAAAGAGTCAGTCATACAGATCCAAAGCTGCAGGATTTCCATGACACAGGGCAACAACAGGATAATCAGAGGAGTCCCAGTGAAGATCTAATTTTGATGGTGTCACAGAAGTCAGAGATCTTGACCCAGACCAATGACTCATTGAAATGAACATTTGCAAGTGAAGATGTGTGGACAAAGTGGTATACTGTGGGACACACTGTGACACAGTACAGCTTCCATGATGAGATGCTTTCTATGCTTTGGTTTGTTGCTGTTGTTATTTGTTTGTGTATTATTTTATTTAAGGGGAGTTTGCAAGGCTGAAGGGCAGATGTGAAGGGATGGGGAGATGAGTGAGACTGGGTGCATGATGCAAAACTCACAAAGAATCAATAAAAAGTTAAAAAAAGGAAAAAGGAAATAAAGAAATTTTATAGTTTCTTCTAAAAAATTGGTAAAAATTTGTTAGCCAATTTACTAGTTTATGAAGGTAATAGAAGTCTCCAAAAAATGTTTAATTTTTTTCCTGTGACTAAAAACACAGAAGAAAACATTGAAATTAGAAATATTCTTTGTTCCCATTTTCTCTCCATACATTACAGCATCAATCTTCAGCTGTTTGGCCCTGTTTCTCTGATAGACATTGATTGTAAAGCAGGAATTATGAAGGACTTGCCTACCTTGTCTTGGCAGAGCTAGGCTGTCGAATTACCTGCTTCCAAGTTTTGTCCTTTTTGGACAGCATTCTGTCTACAGTTGAAGCAAAGGGTTTTTCTTGCCAATAAATAGGCTTGCCACTAATTCAACCATCTCACACTGGAGATTCTTCAAAGATTGATGCTGTAATGTATGGAGAGAAAATGGGAACTGTCCACGCAGCCACTGGTATGTCATTTCTTAGTTTTGAAAGCTGCGGGCCCTGCACTCCCTATAAAATCAGATATATTTATCCCTCTCTGGTCTCTGCGGTATTGAAGAATAGGTAGCTAGAGTCTCATAGTTAAATTTTGAGTTGTTTAGGAATCAAGGGGGTGTTCTGGATCTAAGAAGATGTTTTTAAAAATGTGATGCAAGTTAGTATGAAAGCTGAGTTAGATATAGAACTTTAAACTCATGGAGATGGTTAGATAGTAGAATGTTAAAGTCAGGTGCCAAATACATATGGACTGGACATTGGGAATGTATGCTAAGCCATATAACTCTCATAATTGTGGCCTATTTGTTTCTGTTGTTTGGTACTGTATTTATTGTTATAAGAGAAAGAACCATTTGTTGGACTGAAAGGGGGAGCTGTTGGGGGAAAACATATATCTTTAACTAAAAAAAAAGGAAGGGAAGAGGATGGGGGGGTTGAGGGGGAAGAGGGTGGAAGGGTGGGATTGGAGGGGGGATTAGGGAGGGGATTGTGACTGAGATGTAACTTGAAGAAATAAAAAATAAATTATAAAAAAGAAATATTCTTTGTAGCTGGTCTTTGATTACTTTGAGTTCTTCTTTCTTCCACCCTTCTCCACCCTTATTCTAGCACCCTTTCAATCCCTTAACACTAGATAGGAGAGAAAAACAGGGAGGAAAGGAAAAAGATCCATGAATGAAGTCAGGGGTTAGAAGGGGGGCAATGTTATCATTAGACTTCTTTCTGCTAATTACAGGTACCAAGCTCCTTGGAGCAAGTTTGACCTTCACCATCAGGATATCTAATTTCTTGTTGTTGTTGTTGTTGTTGTTTCTTCTTTGAATGCAACTACTAACAAACCGTGACCAACAGCAACCAATAACTAAGCAATAACGCACCACTAACAACCCACACCACTTCTCAGGGCCCTGGCATTTATATACCCTCTGAAAAGTCCACAGAATTTCAAATGTCACACAATGGCAGAAACCATCTTCTCCTGGGAAAATCAGGCCCCTACTGGAGCACAAGGTAAGTTATAGCCACGTGCTGTGGACAATCTAAAGCAGCCCCATTTCCCACACCTGCTGATTGAAATGAAAACATATTCTTGTAATATTTCTGTGTTTCCTAAAGAAACCAAAATTCCAAAATTATCACTATAATTCTTAGCATTAATATTCTCCATTATTTGACTATTAATAAGTAATGATAAAATTAATGCTCTTCTCTAATGCAAAAATATTTGCTCCTTCTTTAGTAATATTATTTTCTGCAGGATTGGATTCAAAATTTGCTAAATAATTTATATTTACATTATAAAAATTTTGCTTCAAATCCTGAAATATTCTTTTGGGTCATTATGTTTTTCCTTAATTTGAATATATACAAACCCTCTGCTTTGAAATGATTCTTCTTTTGGTTCTAAGAGACATAGACATTTCTACCTTAAACTAGCCTACATATGCTGCATTTAATTTAATACTTTGCTATAAAGAAAACACTATAATTGGTATGTCCAAGAGAAAACTTTAATTTTTTTAAGTACTTTATTTTTTTTTCAAGTTACATCTCAGTCGCAAACCCTTCCCTATTCCCCCTTCCTGTCCCACCCTTCCACCCTCTCCCCCCCCCCCAACAGCTTCTCTTTTCATTCCAACAAATGGTTTTTTCTCTTATAACAGTAAATTCTATACAAAACAGCAGAATTAAATATGCCACATTTATGAGAGTTAAATGGCCCAGTATACCTTCCCAATGTCCAGTTCATACATATTTGGCCCCTGACTTTAACCTTCTACCTTCTAACCATCTCCATGAGTTTAAAGTTCTATAACTGACTTAG
>CAJQZJ010026965.1:0-12614 GCA_907164525.1 Lophiomys imhausi
AGAGAGAAGAATTGAAATTCCTGGAGGCATGTCCTTGAAAGAAATATCTGGCCCTAACCTTTTATCTTGCTCTCACTCTTTACTTTGACCATAAAATGAGAGTTTCTTCTGTCATACAATCCCCCATTGTGTGCTGCCTCAACAAAGACACAGGTAAGAATGGACTGAGACTTCCAAAAGTTTGAGCCAAAATAAATCTTTCCCCCTTATAATAGCTTGAGTTTTTTTTTTCATAGTGACACAGAGGTGACTAACACAGCATCTTTCCCATTAGACTATTATGCAGTTGTAACCTTACTAACAAACTCATCATCTCAGGCAAACCTTTTCCTGAATTCTGTGAATTATTCTAATGAATCGCTGAACTCAGGAGGAAGATTGTAGTCATTCGGGCAGAAGAATAAATACATCAGGAACCAGCTTACAGTAGGAAGAAGAAGTAAGAAGAAACCATACAGTTCTAATCCTTAGCTGGTGGAGTCTATGCTAACTTGAAAGTTAGGATCAGAAGTAATTTGAATTATTAGAAACCATTGATTGCTAGAAAACTGTTGAATCAACATAGAAAGCTGCCATACATGTAATGATAAAATCTTTCACACTTATTAACTCAATCTTCCTAACAGCCTAGACCATAGACAATTAGTTTTCTCTCCCTTTTGCAAGGATTATATTAAAGCACAGTTGAGCTAATAACTTATTTCAAGCCATACAATCAAAAAATTTTAAAATAATACATAGCTCTCTGATTCACATACATTACTGATGAAAATGTTTCAGTGACATGAAAAACACTCAGGATAACATATATAAATATGAATAGTAATTATTTGGTATAAAATATTCTTGGACAGTAGCCTGAGCGTTATTTGGGCTAGGAACATTGTAGACTCCCACTGTACGAACCAGGCAACAGAGATGGCAGTCTACAGAAAGAAGCTCTGTCTCTGGGATGTCTAAAAGATAGTACAGCATTATAAGAACATGGCTACAATCATACCATTCCCATCATCATTTTATGCTGCTTTGTAGCCTCCATGTAAGACATATCTTCAAGGATGAGGAGTGTCATCACTGGGAGCCAAGTGATCCTTAGAGCTAAACATCTCCTAAAGTGACTTCTTGCCTGTGCCCTGCTACATTTTGATGAGGAGGCAGTTGACACTCAAGCTGAGTCTCAGAAGGTTTTACCATCCAAGTTCTCGTAGTTATGTCTGTTGGGGCCTCTGAGTTTCTGAGCAAGAGCCAGTGGTAATCTAAGTGTTTCCTGGAAGATCAATAAACTCCTGGGTCCCCGTGGAGCAGATATGAGCAAAAAATCAAACACCAAGACTGTACTACCTTGGACAATTGAGAGTGTTAATCTGGAACTAATAAGCTCCAATATGGAGAACAGACTAGAAAACTGTAGGACAAGGTCCAGCAGTGCTTGTACGCATTAAATCTGATGACTCGGGGAAAAGTAGAATAATTCAAGAGAGGTGGAGGCAATAGGATTTGCTGAACATTGGTTACAAGAGGAATAACATTTGACATGTTTTTCATTTCATCACTTGGCAGACAGCAATACCTCTCTTCTGACAGAGAATAAACAGGAGAGCTATCGAATGGAGGATGGGGCTGGATTTCATTTTGTAAACTTGAACTTAGGGTTAAAATAAAACCCGTGACTGATGATATCTTATAAGAATCTTATACACAGAATCTTCTCTCTCTGCTTCTTTATTGCCTGGCAATGTAAACAGCCACTCAGTCTCTCTTCCCCATCATGGTGTGTGGCAGCCACAAACTGCCAGCTAAATATGCTTCCTCCCTTCCTTTGCTGGATTTCATCAGCACTTTTCACAGTGACGCAAAAGGTAACTAATACAGTCTCCTAAAGTTTCCAGTTTGTCGGTTCTCTCATCTACTTCTCATTTACCTGAAAAAATTTTAAACATGTTTAAAAAAAAAAAAAAACAGGAACCAACTAAACTGAAAGTTAGATTCTTGACAGTAATCTTCCACTAGCTACATGCCTCCCCATCCCTCTCCTGTTTTTTCACAACATATGTATATAATATTCTAAAAGAACTGATATCTAAATTTTCCCTTGTATATAATCTTTTATAATTATTTACAGACCAACATAAAAGATATGTTTGCTAATTTTAAACTTATAGCCAGGATATACTGTTCATCAACTACACTTTCTATAGTGACCCATCCACATTTCTAAACCACGCTTGTATCCCATGGAGCTCAGTTGCAAACAATGACCTGTTGGGAGAATTCTGGTTTAAAAAAAAAAACAAGCAAGTGATCAATAAATATTTGTAGGAAAGATTTTATTTGGAATCACAGATGGGGTTACAGCTGGGGGGGCACAATTTGAAATGTCACACAAAGTTTCATCATCTCAGAGTCCAGAACATAGAAGCCAGGAAGAGATGGCAGGAATAGCAGGCAGGAACAGGTCTTCTGAACATGGTTTCCTCCTTTCCTGCTTGTCTGGAGTCTTCATGACCCAGGTCAGCAGCAGCCCCCAGACTGGCTACTGCCACAGCAGCCACTGCTGCCACCACTGCTGCCACAGCAGCCACTGCTGCCACCACTGCTGCCACAGCAGCTACTGCTCCCCCCACTGCTGCCACAGCAGCTACTGCTGCCCCCACTGCTACAGCATCCAGAGCTGTGATGACGGCGTCGGAGAGATCTGCGGGGCCTGTGGTGGCTCAGGCAGCAGCCCCCACCTCCAGAGCTGCAACAGCCCCCTGAGCTGGAACCACAGCAGCCCCCAGAGCTGGAGCCACAGCAGGAAGACACAGGGGGGCACTTGGGAGGACACTTAGGGGGGCATTTTGGTGTCTGGCACTTGGGAGGGCACTTTGGGGTACACTTGGGAGGGGGTTGGCACTGCTGCTGGCTCTGCTGGCAAGACATTTTGAGAGGAAGTTTGTAACCTGAAGAGAAACATAAAAGCCATTAGCCCAGGTGTCAAGTAAATACATCTATCCTCAGTTCTGTTAGGTACTGATTCCAAGACAAGCTATTCTATGAACAAGACCTATAAATAAAATTGGGCAACTGATATAAAGTAAAACTGAGTACAGTAAAATCTCTCTTATATTCCTTTTTCCACAGGTAAGTGGTTCTGACCATCTTCAGACAAAGCCCTTAATACATATTCCATATAGGATACCTAGGGTGTAAGACAGAGCTTCTTGGCACCCAGGAATCTCAGGGTGGTTGGCTTATCTTTCTTACACATGTCAGTGAGACCCTGTCCTCTCAGAGAGCATTTCCTAGAAGAGGGAGGACTAGAGGGGAAGATGTAAAAGACCTTAACACCGGCAACCCAACTCTCATGACGCTTCCTGGTTTGTTATACTCTCCCATTGCCATTTTCCCCAGCTGCTTTCCTGTCCTAAACTGAGATTCTCAGAGGCCCAGTACTTGTTTCTCCAGGTATCAACAAGCACAAGAAAGGCCAGGAGATGTCACAGACCACTGTCCACAAAGACAAATTCAGGCCTAGGTCAAGACGAGACTGAAGATGCCTCTTGGTTGGCTCCCTCTCTCCTGAGGTCTCACCATTTTTCCCTGCCTTCTTCTGCCCTCCTTCCATGCAGTTCTGCTGTTCTCCTGCCCCAGCCTTCCCTGGTAAACACTCACCTGTTCAGCAGAAGAAGCAGGAACTGAAGCTTGTGAGGCTGAGGACTGGTGAGCCTGGCATGGGAGCCCTTTTATGCTAGGCCTCGGATCTTCCTAGAAGTGAGACACAGCCTGTATATGTAGAGCAGTCACTTTCACAGGCTGGAATGAGGATGAATATTCTCATACTCCCTACTCTGGAACTCTAGGATCTCTCTGGAAATAGTTCAAGAGGAATGTTGAGTTAGAGACTCTGCAGATATTGTTCACCTAGTCTATTGCAAGCCAGCCATTCTGCCTTCAAGCACTCATTCATTTACTAATTCAGTAAATATGCATCATCTCTATTACTTAGGTTCAAAATTTTGCAAAATACTTATGACAAAAAGGATGACATGATTGCCATGAGGAACTCACAGTCTTAGAGCATGAACATGCAAGCAATGATTCCCAATGGTGTCATGTGATGTAGATCTTCTGTTCCGCTTTCTATAGTCATTCCTATGGGTAGTGTCACAGTCTTTCTAACTATTTGAAGGTAGGATACATTTTAATCACCTGTGGATTCTGCATACATTGTACATTGTTTGACACAGCAAACTTAGGAAAAGGACACGCCATCAACAAAGAGGAGGGCTGATGTCCATGTAGCACTGAGACAGACTCAGTAAGTAGTTCAGCAGCCTTTGGGGTTCAGAATCCCTTGAGGCAAGACAGAGCTCCAGAAAGGTGGAGTGTCATTTTGACTAGTACCAGATACTACTCCTGGAGATTAATTACACGAATGGATAACTCTATAGGAATGAGGTTGGGCTGGCCAAGTATGGATCCAAAGGAGTCCATGAGATGTAGAATCCAGAGCCCATGGACCTTGATTCACAGAGCACATGGAAAGACTGTCATGAGGAAGGGTTAGGAAAAAGAAAATATTAATTTTATCTTAGAAGTTACTACAGGCTTCTGCTTCAGGAGTGATATAAAACTTCTTGAGAATAAGCACTTTTGTGTAGTGAGCTATTACCAGCTTTCAGCGGACACAGTGAAGGTAAATAAAATAAGATAAATGGAGTGATTTTCATCTATACCAACTCAGCAGCACTAACTAGCACAAATGGAGTTACATTACTATGGACAGAGGAATATCACCACATTTAATGACATCATCATGTACCTGGGTGCGCTTCTAAGAGAACACAGCAATCTCGTGGCAGGAGTCGGTCAAGGTGTAACAGGAATATGCACAAAGGACATCAGCTAAAGGTGACTGTATTGGCTTTGTGACAATTAAATGGGTATTTGAAAAAATGTACAAGTAAATAAAGTCACTAAAGGAGAGGACAAATGGTGGGAGATGGAATTTTTAGTGGGTAGGTAAAGAAGAGAGATTAATCTGTTTTGTTTAAACTGTAAAACACCTACTGCACTCAAGGAAATGGCTTATTTGGGCTCACAGTTCTAAAAGGTCAAAGTTTAGGAGCACTATCTTTACAAAAAGGTAATGTTACCTTCTTGATAGCAGAATTCCAAGGAAGTTCAAGATATCACATGGTAAAAGACAGGTCACTAGTCTGTTTTATATATGACTCTCTTTCTTCTTCTAAAGTTACCAGGCTTCAAATGAGACAGTTCCATCTCCAATGATGTCATCTACTACTAATCACTTTCCGAATGCTACATCTGTAAACATCGTACCCTTTTAAGTTTCAACCTTCTTAAGATTTCACAATAGGAAGTTAAATTTCAACAGGAAGTTATGAAAGACATTCACATAATATCCAAATTAAGCAGGAAATGCAAATTTAATGAATATATGAAAGAAAGTAAAGATGGATATCTGAAAAAAGTCAGAAGAAAAAAACATAGCATTCAAGAAATTAGGAATTTTTTTTTCAAAAGTTCACATTGCCAAATATCACCGTGACAGATTAAAGGGTGACATCCATATGAGTACAATAGTGAGAACTAAAACTACTTGGTGATTTAGAAAAGGAGTGAGTACATGTAAACAAAGATCATTGTTTCAGAAAGATGATGAAATAGAGGAATGAATAAAGAGTAAGGAAATAGAAAGTTGACTTTTAAGGACACATGGATTTCAAAGAATGGATTATTCAAAACTCAGTGGCAATTTTGATATTGTTGACTCTGCTTATACCTTCAGTCAAGAGAAACTGGGGCTAACAATTGAGGAACAGAAAACTGAAAGAAAAAAAAAAGAACCGATGGCTTTCTGTGAACCCTGTGAAATACAATAATGATGAGTCTAGCAAAATACACTCATGGGTGTATTAGCAGCAAGTATACAATAGTGGCATGAATGATATGGGGATAACCAACTGCTTTCTAATAGGATTTAGGCCCCTGTATCATGGGAGAAAACTCAGGCCTTGTACTGTAAATCTGGCCAAGAACCTGTAGCTTCAGAGTACATAGGCTCCAGGAATGAACCTACTATTGTGTTGTTACTTTGTTAAAATGAAATAGAGTCAAACTACCTTCGAAATACACATCTGTATACCCATAGATTGGTGCAGCTCTCAGTTACCAGAAAAGTGTCTTTGTGCAGTGGACAGAAGTTCATAAAAAGATTAGCAACTGGACAGAGTGAAGAGAACAAGTGTCCATGGAGTGTTTAATCATAAACAGGGCATATACACATATCTTTCCTCCACAAAGGTCATAAACATGCAGAAGAGGGGATAGAAACTTGTAAGATTGAGTTTGGGAAGGACTGTTTTTTTTTTAATAATTTATTTTTATTTCTTCAAGTTACATCTCAATCACAATCCCCTCCCTACTCCCCCCTCCAGTCTCACCCTCCCACCCTCTTCCCCCTCCCAAGCCCTCATCTGCTTCTTTTATTTTTAGTTTTTATTTTTTAGTTTATGGTATATCTTTTTCTCACCAACAGTTCCCCTTTCAGTCATAAACTGTTTGGGATAATTAAGAAATGCAAACTAACAGTCATTCTTTTTTTTTCTTTTTATTTTTCTCTTGTCTTTTGAGAACTCTCTCTGTTCAGGTCCAAGCCCAATTTTCAAATTGGTCATGTATATTTCTTAATTCTTTCTGTTGTGAGTTATTTGGATACTAGATGTATAGATGGCAAAGATTCTTTTCTATTCTGTAGGCTTCCCCTTCACTCAGTTTTTTGTTTCCTTAGCTATGCAGAAAAATTTTAGTTTTGTGAAATCTCAGTTGTTAATTATGGGGTTTAATTCCTGTGCCAATGAACTTGTATCAGTAAATCCTTTCCTATGTCGTGCACGACACGGGTTGTTTATGTTTTTGTTTACTAGCATCAGTGTTTCATGTTTCACATTTATGTGTTTGATTTACAATTTCTTTTACTGCAAGGTAGCAGATATGGCTTTAGTTTTCTCTTTCTTCCTTTTATTTTTTTGCATTTGGGCATCCTGTTTTCCTAGCACTATTTGCTGAAGACAATTTCTTTCCTTTAGTTTATGTCTTAAACATCTTTGTCACATGGTAAATTGCTGAAGTTCAGAGTACTCATGTTTGGATTTGATATTTTGTTCCATTGTTTTATGTTTATGTTTTTGGACCAATATATTTTTTATCACTATGATTCTGCAATATATCTGAAGATCTGGGATGGTTATCCACCCAGCATTGTTCTTTTTTGCTGAGGATTGTTTGGCTTTATAGGGTCTTTTGTGGTTCCCTATGAATTTTAGGATAATTTTTGAAAAAATATACTTCTGTGAAAATGAGAAAGGGACTTTGATTGAAGTTTCTTTGACTTAGTAAAAAGTCTTTGTTAACATTGTCAGTTTTACAATATTAATTCTATAAATCTTTGAGAATGGGAGGCTATGGTAAAGAGTACTGGGGGTAGGACAGTGAACACAAGATTCATTTGAGGGGAATGGAAACCTACTTGGTAGAAGGTTCTTAAAATATGTAAACAAAATATCAATCTAAATGAAATAACAAAATAATGGGGAATAAAGAACCTTAAAAGGACATATCAAGCTATCGGTGACATGAATGGGTTCAATTAGTTACATCTAATTGAATTGTTGGCTTAACTGGTCCCAATAAAACACCCAAACAACTCAGATGATTGCTGAGACTATCTGTTTTCATTTACAAGTTGATGGCAAGGCTCTATTACCAAAGATATTACCTTCATATCTCATTGAACATGGATAAGTCATGTTGATCCCTGACTAGAGTCTTCACCCCTATTGACTAGTGTTCTTGGTACTGGAAGGTAGTCTCCAAGCAGCAGAAGAGAAAGTAAACACCAGTCAGTTACACACCCTCCAATCTACAATAGTGATCTGTTTTAAAATACATTGGTAGAATTGTGGCACAAAAATTGTGGAAATAATTCAGGACTATCTGACTGGATTTAAGGCCTACACCATGAAAGAGATTCCATGCATAACATTACTTGGTTGGCCGAGAGTCTGGGACTAGATAATTCATGAACAGAGTGAAAATTAAATACTACTTTACTTCTAATGCAACGTTGCAACTGTATCATTTTGAGATGATACGGGCTGTTCGGAATGACCAGGACTAGATTCCCTTGCCCAAAGTACTAGACCATTGATAACAGATCAAGCCAGCTTTCTGGGGTAAACAGAAACTTGCCTAATGACATTTCTGAGGAATGTGGGGGGCCCACTTTGAACCTAAGAGGCAGGAGTTCCCAGTCTTCTCCCAGAAGATATCTCCAAACATTGAAAAATTAGTTTTCTCCACTGAGGTATATTATTCTCACTGAATATACAAACCATGGTCAAAGGCAAGCTGCCTGCCTAGTAGTCGATGAAAAGCACAAAAGGAACTCAATGACATTTTTGGAGACTTTTTTGTATCATAATTCTTTACTTTGACTTTTTTTTGCCTTAGTGGTCTTTTTCTTATATATTGTGAATTGTAATTTTGTAGTTTTATTGGTTTTGTATGAGGTTGTGTGTGGATGTTTCCAGTGTTTTTCCTTTTTCTTCTGTTTGTTTATCTTATTTTATTTTGGTTTGATGGGTTTTTAAAATATATTTATGTTTTGCCCATTTGTTCTCTAAAGAGAAGGAGAAAGAACAACTTGAGTTGGAATGGTGAGGACATGGGTAGTATCTGGAAGGAGGTGAACAACAAGGAACCATGTTCAAAATATAGTGTATGAAAATATTTATTTTCAATTAAAAAGCTGAAATATAATGAAAATGCCTCTAAAACATTGTATTTTTGGATTCTGCCTCTAGAGTGCAGAGAAAAGAGCATCTTTTTTTTTCCACTTGAATCACTTCTGGTTAGAACTCTCAGTGTTCTCTTATAATTCAGAAGATGAAAAAAAAATGCCTTTTTAAGACAGGAACACCTGAAAGCTGAAGCGCTCAGGATATCAACAATTTACTAGCCATGATATCCACATTGGCTTGAGGCTTATGTGTCCAGAGCTGACACTCAAGGCTTGATTCTCATCTTCTTTCAGGTAGCATGTTGTTCATACATACCTGTGCTTTGTCATGTCAGCTGAGGACCTGGGTGTTGTCCTGTACAAGGCAGAGTGTGGAGCAGCTGTGACCTCAGTCACATCATCCCTGAAGTTCCAAGGTGAGCCAGGCATAACTACCCTTGGGAATCAGGGATCAGTTCCTGACCTCTCCCAGTTGCTCAGCATTTTGGAATAACCTGAGCAGGAGAATAAAGTCAAGCCAGGTGAGGCAGGGAAAGATTTCTCAAGGTGATTTGGCCACACATGCCTCACTCTGACTCAGAGGTCAGGTTCCTTTGTGGTGATCCAATCTCCAAGAGTATCTGTTCCTCAGGTTAGATATCAATGAGGATGTTAGTGAGAGGCTGAGACATCACCAAATATCTACTGTGTGCACAGAACTGTGTTCAATTATTGAAGATGGGGAAAAAAAACACAAACTAAAAAAAAAATGTTATTAAGGAATTCATCATGACTATATTGAACATTATGGATTAAAAGATAAATTAAAAAGGTGGATCCAGGCTATATTATCATGGCAGCTCAAATGTATAACATGCATTTTAGGGAAAATCATAATTAAAGAGCAGAAAATAACATCATTCACCTAAAAACCAATTTGAGAACAAGTGGAAAATCCTTCGGTTGAAGTAGCACATAAGGCTAATGTAATAAAGGTCTCTATTCCTGTTAGGTGACACAGAGTCCTGAACAAGTCTGCATTAATGACTTGTGATGCTATAATTGGGATTGTAAGGTCTTTGGGGGGGGGGTCTTTTATTTGGTCTGATGCTGCAACATGATAAAATGAAAGATCCGGGTTCTAGTGGCTATATTTTGGGTTAGAGCTTTGAATATCTGTAAATATTTTTATGAAAATACCCATAGAGAGCTGATACATAGATGAAAATAAATGACAGAAGGCAGGGAGGCATGCATCCCTCTATATATAGACTCTCTATACATTTATAAACACCCATGATTTTCTACCTCATTTTGTATTCACCATAGTCACGTACTCCAAGCTCATGTTTTCCCCAAGGCTTGGGAATTCCAGAGTCCATCAGCACTTAAGAAGAAGACAAGTTTCCAATTTAGTTAGCATTTTCTTTGTCTCTTCTCACTGACATTTTTAGACTTAGGATAATCATAATCCTGACTCCTTAAAACTGTACCATTCTATAATGAGTCACAACAATTCCTATAAAATTCTGAAAAGAAAAATGTTAAAAATAATTAGTTCATGTATAGCCAGCCTATGGACATATAGAATATGAATGAAAATCAGAGGCACACAGAGAGAACAGAGTTCTAATGATCACAGAAAAACATTCATCTGAAATACTAATGAGTGATTTTTTTAATATAACTAATATAACCTGTTTTCCGTCAGTCAGGTAAATGGCCCATTAGCCCTTTTGTCTAACATCTAAGAGGAAACTGAGAATACCTCACAGCATATGCTCTATTCTTTTATTTCTTATAGGTGAAAAACATCATTTTCACTACACCATGTGTATCCTTTTCCTTATTTTCTTCTTATTACTGTGATATCTGACTTTAACAGTAATAGCATGAAAGAGATGTGCTGGCTTCCAGAGTATCCAGCAATATTTAAAAGGTAAAAACAAAAGTAGCACACTTCAAAAGGAAGATTACATGTGAATTTGCAAAATATCCAATATAAGATATTTACAGGGATAAATTTAAAGAAAGAGATAAAATAGGGATGTTCACTCTCTCTGGTAACAATTACCGCTTTTTATTATTAATATATATTTACTTTGCCAATATTGGGTTTCCTTGAGACATTTTTATATGTATTATTTATTGAATCTTTTCATCTTCTTTCAATTGCGGTTTTAAATTGTGTATATTTATATTAATCTATGTATGTGTGTCTATTTGTCTTTGTGTGTCTGTGAGTGTGTCTGTGTGTCTGTGTTTGTATGTGTGTGTCTCTGTGTGTGTGTGCCTCTCTCTCTCTCTCTCTCTCTCTCTCTCTGTGTGTGTGTGTGTGTGTGTGTGTGTGTGTGTGTGTGTGGTCGTGAACTTGAGTGTATGTACCTTTGAAGGTAAGAGAGTGGTAGATCTGTTGTGGTTACAGGCAGTTGTGAGCTGCTCAGTGTATGTACTAGGCACCAAACTCAGATGCTCTACAAGGGCAGTATGCATTCTTCCCTGCTGAGCCATCTCTCAACTATTATTAAAGAGAAGTATCCTCACCATACTCACCATATATTTAGCACATGTGTCTTTTGTAAACTGTCTACATGATCATTTGATATTTCATTTATTTTCATAATATTCTTATAAACAGTCTCCTTAATGGTCCATACTAATAGATGAAATGGAAAATGGCACAGCCCAAGTACACTTTGAGAACCACAATTCAATATATCTTGAGACTATTCTGGATCAGTCACATAGGTTTTAACTGCTATAGATGTTAAATTGCACCCACTGTATAGATACAGCTGGGAAAGTGCAGGAAAGGAAGCAGACATGGAAGGAGCTTCAAGGATTTACAAGCTCAAATTGGACTAAAAGCTGTGCATATCACATTAAGAAGAATCAGGAAAAAAAGAAGAAGATGATGTAAAAATCATTGGTTCCTAAGTTAAATACCTGAATGTATTTGAGGCTTAAGGATCCAGGAATCCACTTCCTCCGTCATGCCTAAGTGATGCTCTAAGATAGAAGCAGCATGCCTGAATCTCAAGGAGGAAGGTTGGTGAGGAACATCTGGTCATCAGCAATCACATGAATATGTGGGTTCAGGAGGTAGGGCATCCCATGTCCAGCCACTGTCGTAGAGGCTGGAACAGAGCCCAGGACCAGAATAAAAGGACTGAGGGACAGGGCACTTCCTTTCATTCACTGCCTGAGATACCCCCAGATCTTGTGCTGCCTAACATCTTGGTAAGTGTCAACTGGAGGTAAGAGTAGAGACTTTTCCAGAGGGATGCCAGACTAGAGCTGGACAGGAGACTGGGAAGGATCCCTCAGCTTTGCAAAACATTGATAGATCATAAAACACTGTCAAGTGTGAGGGGTGAGACAATGGCGAGTTTGACAAACACAACCCACAGACTTGGTTCTGAGAGATACTGTAAAACTTTGGGTATTCTGGCTCTGGGGAGAACAAAGTAACTTCAGTGTATAAGACTGCTTAGACCTGGACACTCCAGCAAAGGGAACTGAGCTTCTGGACAGGTTTCATGGGGGATTTGGCTTCTAAACTAAATACTTTCGTTTACTTCCAAAAGGAGCTAGAGTCAAGAAAGGACAACAGGGTCTCAGTTTGGCCTGGGAAAAAAAGAGAGCCCTGTTTTTGTGGTCTGTCCACATGACACTGACCTTGCCATCCTTAGCCTGAGCAGATGATAATTTGGATACATCTGAACTCTGGCCTCACGACAGGGGCTAGTGTTCCTATGGCAGGTCTGAACAGGGTGTATATGTGTGTGTGTGTGTGTGTGTGTGTGTGTGTGTGTGTGTGTGTGTGTGT
>CAJQZJ010026968.1:0-11000 GCA_907164525.1 Lophiomys imhausi
GGGGGTGTCTCCCTGGAGACGGGGAGTGGCAGGGAGCCCCCTGGCTAGAACAGCCCGGGTGGGGGTAAGAACACCAGATAGTGGGTCCCTGGCCTGGGCCTCTGGACAGAGAGGACATTGTTGGGGTGGAGGCAGGGCTGCCTTGGCCAGGCCACTATTGACAAAGCTGCCAGCTGTGGTGGAGCCCGATCGCCAGGCCCTTGCCCCCTCCCCTGCCTCCTTCCTCCCCCAAGGCCAGCATGAATGGGGCTGAGCCTCTACTGTCTCCCTCCCACTCAGGACAATGCCCCCCACAGCCATCTTGTGCCTGTCGCCACTGCCCTGAGGCAGCTGATGTGAGGAGACCCCATTTCTGCACGTCGCAGGGGTGGTAAGTGTATGGGCCCCGTGTCCCCAAAGATGTCCCTGAGAGATGCAGACAGGGATAAATTTGCCTGGGCTAGGGCATAGGGCAGTCTTGCAGGAGCTTCCATACCCTCTGCTTTCTTGGGTAACAACCCCATCTCCCCCATTACACACACCCAACTCTGTCGCAGAGATAGATGGGCACTAGAGGAAACTGGCTTTCCTGTCTGTGCTCTCAAGTTAAGGGGACCTGGGGTCTTTCTGGATAGCACTGGGTGGCTTCTGGCTGGCACATCCCCACATGGCTATCTGTGCAGATCCCATCTCAGTTTAGGATCTGTCACCAGCTCCTGCCCTCTTTCTCAAGCTCTACTCAGGGTTAAATCCATCTGAATGTCACCTAGTTAGGCTGCTGCTGACTGCTTTTGGGGAAGAGCTAAGGACTGGCCGTTATCCTCAGTGCCTCAGATGTAGGGTCCCCTCCACTCACACCTGGAGCTACCTCTGTCCTGCTTTCCCACTCCCTGTCCCCTGCTTCACTCAAGATTTCTCTGACCTTTCTCTCATGGTTCTACTCATCAGTGTGTCTGAGGACCCTTCTAGAGCTAGGCTTCCACAGACTCTAGCTGCTGAGGTCCATCATTCCTGTACCCTAAACTACCTCCTGGTGTCTCAGAGTTCCCGAGCACCCTCTACCCCTACACTGGCCACCCAGGGGTAGTCTAAGACCTTGGTCCTCGCCACCTGTTCATTACTGTTTGGGGGTAATGTGCCTGTGTCTGGCTGCATCTTGGCCAAAAGTCAAAGCTCTCCTTGGCTGTCTTGTCCAGTTAGTGAAGGTTCCTCCATGAAGCTGGCTCTGACTGCCTAGGGTAGGTTCTCTCTCCCTGTCCCTTTTGCCAAGGGTATCCTGCCTTGACACATGATGCCCTGGTTTCTCTTGTCTCTCTTTGTCTGAGTGACCATACCCAGTTGCTCTGCTGACATGTCTCTCTCCTCTCTTGCTCCTCTGTCACTGAGTCCCTCTGTCATGCCCATGTAGCTTCTTAGGATCTGCATTCTTTTCAGTCTATATGCAGATAAAGCAGAAGGTGAAAGAATTCTTTCCTTGTGTGTGCCCTCAGCCCCATCCTGTCTCTTTCTCCAGCTCTAGGACACTTTCTTTGTCCTTTCTGTCCTCTTCTTGGCTGCCTCCCTCTGAGCCCCATCCATCTCTTTCTGCCCCCCTCTTCTTCCCTCCCTTCCCTCTTCCCTCCCCCTCTGTCCCTCCTCCCCCTTCTTCTTTCTCCTTCCCTCCCTCCCTTCCCCACTCCAGCCTCTTTGGCTTCCTCTGGTCATATCTCTTTCCTAGTTTAGCTCCCATTCTCTCCCTTCCCACTTCTGCCTGTTGGGGAATGGAGTATCTTCAGCATTCTACCATCATGTCTTATGCTGACTGATTTCCTCCAGGTTCCTGTGATGGCTCCCTGGCTGCCCTTCAGGCTGTACCTTCTGCTGCTGTTCCCGCTGCTGCTGACCTTGACCAGAGCCCATCGCTTCTCTGTACCCAACACCAGCTTCAACCATCTGGCCCTGGCACCAGGCCAGGGCACAGTCTATGTGGGCGCAGTGAATCACCTCTTCCAGCTCAGCCCTGACCTGAAGATGGAGTCTGTGGCTGTCACTGGCCCTGTCATCGACAGTCCCGATTGTGTGCCTTTCCGTGACCTGGCTGAGTGCCCACAGGCCCAGCTCACTGATAATGCTAACCAGCTCTTGCTGGTGAGCAGCAAGGCACAGGAGCTGGTGGCTTGTGGGCAAGTGAGGCAGGGTGTGTGTGAGAAGCGGCACCTTAGGGATGTAGCTCAGGTGCTATACCAGGCTGAGGATCCTGGGGATGGGCAGTTTGTGGCTGCCAATACCCCAGGAGTGACCACAGTAGGCCTAGTGGTGCCCTTGCCAGGCCAAGACCTCCTGCTGGTGGCCAGAGGCCTGGCAGGCAAGCTGTCAGCAGGAGTGCCACCCCTAACTGTGCGCCAACTGGCTGGGCCACAACCTTTCTCCAGTGAAGGTCTGGGAAGGCTTGTGGTGGGTGATTTTTCAGACTATAACAATAGCTATGTAGGAGCTTTTTCTGATGCCCACTCTGCCTACTTTGTCTTCCGTCGTCGTGGGGCCCGGGCCCAGGCTGAGTATCGCTCCTATGTAGCTCGTGTCTGCCTCGGAGATGTCAACCTTTACTCTTATGTGGAAGTGCCCCTTGCCTGCCATGGCCAGGGCCTTATCCAGGCTGCCTTCCTCCTTGCTCCAGACACCTTGCTAGGTGCATTTGCAGCAGGCCCAAGTCAGGCACAGGGAGCCCTGTGTGCCTTTCCCTTAGCTGACCTGGACAGGAGTATGGAACAGGCCAGGCGACTTTGCTATACCACTGGTGGTCAGGGTCCCAGCGGCATGGAAGAAGCGACTGTGGAGTATGGTGTCACATCCCGTTGCGTCACCCTGCCTCCTGTAAGTGGTGAGGACCTGGCTCACAAATTTTGACCAGGGGCTCTGTCTTTACTTTCTGTGTCTTCTGCTTTGCCAGCCCTCTCCCTCTGTAATATGGGACAAAGTACACTCCAGGAATAGCTGCTGGTTCACCTCTTAGCTGGGTATATCAATAGGTAGACAGCTCTGTCCCCAAGTTCTGACCTGCTCTCAGCCTGTTTCGTTCTATTTCTCTTTCTCTGTGGGACAAGTTGTGATGTTGTGAGGCTTGGGGACCTGCCTTCCAGACCATCCTGGCCAGGATGCCCTGGCCCCCAATGCTTCCTAACTCCTTTCTCACTGGCTGTGGGGTATCCTCTGCTCCCAGGGGAGGGCCTGCCTGTCCACCCACTCCTGGGAATTGATTCAGGACTTTTTGCCTATCTAGGACTCCCCTGAGTCATATCCCTGTGGTGATGAACACACCCCCAGCCCCATCGCAGGCCGCCAACCCCTGGAGGCTCAGCCTCTGCTGCAACTGGGGCAGGCCATCAGTGCAGTGGCTGCTCTCCAGGCAGATGGACACACAATAGCCTTCCTGGGAGACACCCACGGGCAACTACATAAGGTGAGATTCTGACCAATGGGGGTGTTTTTGGGTGGCCTTCACACTTTCAGGCTAGGACTGGCTTTGCTGATTGTCCAGGTGCCCCTGCTACCTGTGGCTCAAGAAAGCCTTAGGACAATCCATCTCTCAGCTGTGCCCCACTGGTGGGCCAAAAGGCTTTATTGCACCTGGGTATCTGGTAGGTGGTCCCCAAATGAGAAACTACCCCGAACCTCTGGAGACAGCTGTGCCTTCTCTAACCAATGAAGGTGGTGCTTAAGGTGGGTGGGAATGATACGTAGGTACGCCCAGAGGACCTAATGCTCAGAACTAGCCTAGACCCAGGATTCTTTCTCTCTAAGGCAAAACCGGTCTCTCAGTGAATTTTTTGTCTTTATAACTGCCCTCCTCATGTTCAGAACAGCCTAGTATTCAAGAGTCTCAACTAGGGCACTTCTGTTGCTGCAGCCTTGTTACTTTCTGGAGAATGGCTTAATCTTGAGGGTCCTGAATGGGAGGAAGTGGCATGTCTCTACCTTGATGGCCTATCAGGAGGAGTATCTGGCTCTGGGGGAACTGGCTATTTCCTGGGAGTCTATGTCCCTGTAAAGGAACCAGGAAAGCATGTACTTCAATGGCCAACATTAAGCCATCAAGAGACCTGGTCTTGGCTTGGCAGGGTGGCCCAGTTGTATCTTTGTGTACCTGCTCAGGTCTTCCTAAATGACTCCCAAGGCCAAGTATACCATTCCCAGCAAGTGGGGCCCCCCGGCTCAGCCATCAGCCCAGACCTGCTTGTAGACAGCAGTGGGGACCACCTCTATGTCCTGACTGTCCAGCAGGTAAGGCCTGTCTCTCGGCTGAATGGGGTGTGTCTAAGTGGACTGTGTCTTTGTAGCCACCTTTATCTCTCCCTCACTGCCCATCCAGGTAGACCGGATACTTGTGGCAGCCTGTCCTCAGTTCTCTAACTGCACCACCTGCCTCCAGGCCAGGGACCCACTATGCGGCTGGTGCATCCTTCAGGGAAGGTAAGCATGGTCCCAGATTCGAACCAAAAGGCACTGAGGGGTCAGGAAGCTGTCCATGGAAGCAACTGTAGGTGTGTCAAGAGGCCAACTTGGCTCAGTGTTGCTGAGCTTCTTAATACTGTGTCAGCTCATTGGGTCACTGTTCACCTCTCATTCCAGTAGTCCCACCTCAAACCTCTGACATCTCTCCTAGGACCCATGACTTGCTGCTGGTGTTCCTGGGCCTACACCAGCTTTCCTTCAGCCTGGCCTGTCAGCCCAGGACTCATTTATGGAAACCTGAAGTTTAGGCTGGGTATATAGCTCAGTTAGTGGAGTGCTTGCTTAGCATGTATAAAACTCTGGGTTTAGCCGGGCATGGTGACACACACCTTTAATACCTGCACTCGGGAGGCAGAGGCAGGAAGATTAGAAATTCAAGGTCATCTTCAGCTATAGTTTGAGGCCCACCTGGCATACATGAACCTTTGTTGGAAAAGAGGGAAAGAGGGAGAAAGGAAGGAAGAAGGGAGGAAGGGAGGAAGGAAGGAAGGCGTGTTTTCCTCTTACTTATAGTTAAGGTTAAAGCCTGCACTCTGGCTGTAAAACCCTATGTTCCATCCTTACTGCGCTCCAGCCAGGCCATCCTCCTAACCCCATGTCAGGAAACCTAAGACTCACATGGTGAATCAATGGACCTCTGCCTGTCAGGTGTACTCGGAGGGGCAAGTGTGAACGGGCGGCCCAGCCAAACCAGTGGCTGTGGAGCTATGAAGACAACTACTGCCTTCAGATCCAGAACCTGCTACCAGCCCAGCACCCCCGCCAGGAACAGAGCCAGGTAAGGCACTGACAGTGCTGGTCTTCCAGCCAGTGTGGCCATTGCCTGTGGGAGCACAATGTTAGCTGCTTCCTGTCCATTTCTGCCCCAGCCTCAGCACTTTCACCACTCTGCCCTAGATCCATCTCCCTGTTTCCCTCTCATGTGTCACAGGTCACTCTGTCTGTTCCTCGGCTGCCCACCCTGGCCATGGACGAATACTTCCATTGTGCCTTTGGGGACTATGACAGTCTAGCTCAGGTGGAAGGGCTCCATGTGGTCTGTGTAACCCCTCCTCAAGATCAGGTGCCACCAAACCCTCCAGGCTCAGGTGAGTGACCCTTGAATACAATCCCAGGATGGAACCGGAGTGAGCAGGAGCTATGAGAGCTCTGCCACCACTGTCCCCTTCCAGATCACGTCACCTTGCCCCTGGCCCTGATGTTTAAGGATGTGGTCGTGGCTGCCACCACGTTCTCTTTCTACGACTGCAGCGCTGTTCAGGCCTTGGAAGTGACAGCTCCGTGAGCTCCTGGGCCTCCTGGCTCCTGATGGGTAAGGGTAGAAATCCCAGATGGTACTAAGCCTAAGAATAGCCCTGCCCTTCCAGGTGCCGCACTTGTGTAGGCAGCCTATGGCGGTGCCACTGGTGCCCCCAGAGTAGCCACTGTGTATATGGACAGCACTGCCCAGAGGGTGAGAAGACTGTCTACAGTGTCCAGGAGGTGGGTGTGACTGACATACAAGCTCCTTGTACTTGATCAGTCCAGAAGGACAGTACCAGACCCACCCAGGAGTGGTCCCATGCATCTTTGAAGAGCTAAGGCTGTCCTTTCCCTAGGTGGACATCCAGGTTCGTGGCCCAGAGGCTTGCCCCCAAGTTGAGGGCCTAGCAAGTCCCCGGTTGGTGCCTATAGGCTGGGAGAGCCATGTGGCCTTGCACATTCAAAACCTTCACTATTTCCAAGTGAGTAGTCCAGGTGGCTGGGGTAATGATGAGAGAGTAGACAGTGTCCATAAGACTAACATTATGGCATCCACACCTTCCAGGGCCTGCCTGCCTTGTACTACTGCTGGCTACAGCTGCCTGAAAAACTGCAGAAGCTGCCTGCTACCCTAGAGGAGACATCTAAGGGCTCTGGCCTTATTCACTGCCAGGCCCAGCAGGTCAAAGCTGCTTGGTGTCTTAGGTAGCCCCCCTTCATTCGAACAAACACACAGGCATGCACATGTGCACATGTGCACACACACACACACACACACACACACACACACACACACAGCTCTGCCCAGTCCCTCTTCCTCTTACCATTACTTACAAAAGCCTGCTCTGCTCAGAAGCAGAGGCAGAGGCAGGCAGATCTCTGTGAGTTTGAGGCCAGCCTGGTTTACAAAGCGAGTCCAGGACAGCCAGGGCTGTTACACAGAGAAACCCTGTCTCAAAAACAACAACAACGGGCTGGAAAGGTGGCTCAGAGGTTAAGAGCACTGGCTGTTCTTCCCAAGGTCCTGAGTTCAATTCCCAGCAACCACATGGTGGCTCACAGCCATCTACATTGAGATCTGCCCAGCATATATGTAGAGCAAATACTGTATACATAATAAATAAATAAATAAATGTTTTAAAAAACAACAACAACCCAAACAAACAAACAGCAACAACAAAAACCCACTCTGTGCCAGGAGCAGGGTGCCTGCAGTTTCCTTCCTTCCCTATGCTTAGAGATGCAGAGGACAATGACACCTATTCTAAGAAGGTGTGCTGGAGGAAGCAGGAGGTAGAGATGCCCCAAGGTGGGGAGGTCAAGCCTGACCCTGCCCTCTGCCCACAGTTCCACCCCTCTATGTCCCAGTGGGAGCTCCTAGTACCCATCTATGTAACCAGGGGTGAGATCCACCGGCTGGACAATGCTGGTGATCTTTATGGTAAGCCCTGGGGTGGCAAGGCAGGTGGGGGGCAGGATGTGCAGCCCATGGGTCATGGCTCAGCATACTGTCCCACCTTCCCTAGTGACTCTATATGACTGTGCCATGGGTCACCCTGACTGCAGTCACTGCCAGGCAGCCAATGGGAGCCTGAGCTGTTTGTGGTGTGGTGATGGACAGCCTGCCTGCCGCTATGGGCCACTGTGCCCACCAGGTTCTGTGGAAAAGTTATGCCCTACACCCAGCATTGTTGTGGTAAGACTCTCCCCCTGTAGACTCTAGCTTCCCCACTCCCCAAGGTCACTGTCTTGTCTGATACTCCCCCATGTCAAGCCACTTGCTTCAAACTCCTGATCACTAGTAGTTTGGTTTAGACATTTTTCAGTAGTTGGTTGACAGGGCCAACCACCACTGGAGACTGGATGTGGGATTGGGGAATCCAATTTGCCATCCTTCTCTGCTACAGGTTGAACCTCTGACTGGTCCCACAGAAGGTGGCTTGGCCATCACCATCCTGGGTTCCAACCTAGGCCAAGCCTTTAATGATGTGAAAAATGCTGTGACTGTGGCTGGCCAGCCCTGCAACCCTGACCCTTCTCTCTACCGCATCTCTGCCCGGTGAGGCACCTCAGCAGGCTGTGGAGGGGAGGGATGCCATCGGGGTAGGCCTTTAGAAACTAGTCACCCAGAGAGAGGGGAGGATTGCAGGTAGGAAATATGAGGCACTAAGTCAGAGCACAAAAGGGGAACAAGCAGCAGAGGAGAAACAGGCTCCAGGCAGCCCCTGGCAGGCTGCCCCAGGCTCCCCCAGGGCTTGAGCAGTTACTGGACCTTGATTCACTAGGATTGTGTGTGTGACATCTCCTGCTCCCAATGGCACTGCTGGGCCAGTCAAAGTGGCCATTAAGAGTCGTCCTCCTGGCATCTCGGCCCAGTACTTCACCTACCAGGTTAGTAACTTCCCTAATGCAGCACATGGTGGGAAGGAAGACTATGTAAAGATGTCAAACTGGATCCAAGGGCAACAGGAAGTACTGCTCCTATGTCTGAGAAGGAAGCCACATGATCTCAGTGGAGAGAAGGCTGGGGGCAGTGTTGTGATGACAAGGACACTGTCATTGGCAGCTGTCCAGAAGGCAGGCAGTGAAGAAGCAAGAACAGCAGATAGCCAGGGTGAAGAACATAAAAAACTTGTTGCAGCCCTGGTAGGGGATGCTGAAAAGGTAAAGATACCCCCAGATGCTAGCCTAAGCCCTGGGCACATGGTCAGACCACCATGGAGTAGAAAGTCCAGAGTGAAAGTAGGAGGCAGGGTGGATTAGGGGAAGTTCTGCTGCAGACGCCCAAGTTGGTTACTAGATCCTAGAGCTTAGAGTTTGGGAGGTCCAAGGGGCAAGCTGCTCGAGGGAGAAGGTGTTAGCAAGAGCAGGAGTAGACAGGAGGGAAGCTAGCCGAGGTAGAACTGAAGAAAAAAGGCAAGGCATTTCAAGAAGGAAAGTGCAGTCCACTGAGGCTCCTGCACCCCAAAGCTGGAGGGCCTTGAGGATGGTTCCTGTGTCTACCCAGCCTACCCTGTTCCCCAGGACCCTGTCTTGCTGAGCCTGAATCCTCAGTGGGGCCCCCAGGCAGGGGGCACCCAGCTCACTATCCATGGGAAGTACCTACAGACAGGAGGCAACATCAGTGCCTTTGTGGGTGACCAACCTTGTCCCATGTGAGTATCCTTCCCAGCTCACCTGCTCCAGGCCTGGCCACTGTCAACTGGAGGACCATTCTATATAATGGGGCAGTGGATTCAAGGCTGCCTTGAAATTCTAAGACAAGTGGTACTATGCCTATCCCTAGTAACCTCTGGCCCTGCTGAGGGAAGCAAGTGGGCCTCTTCCTGGAGGACTGGGCCTCTCACTAGGGCTGAGCCCAAAGTGAGAATATCCCTTCCCCTGCAGCCAGGAGCCTGTGTGTCCTGAAGCTATCATATGCCACACCATGCCTCAGGCTGAGCCAGGAGAAGCAGTGGTCCTTGTAGTCTTTGGCCATGTTGAGCGTAAACTGCTCACCAGCCCCTTTCAATACACAGCCAACCCTCAACTGGTGGCAGCAGAACCTAGTGTCAGCTTCCGGGGGTGAGTACTTGGCCAACCCGCAGTGAGCCACCTGAAAGATGGGTTTCTAGGGATGAAGTACCCAAGATCCTCTTTTGACTCTGATCCTGGCACAGGGGTGGACGAGTGATTCGAGTCAGGGGTACAGGCCTAGATGCGGTGTGGCAGCCCTTGCTATCTGTGTGGCTGGAGGATGAGGCCCAGGCGAAGGCTTTGCAGTTCCAAACCCAGTATGTGAACCCAAGTAGGAGCTGTGGTGCCCCTGCTGCAGATCCCCAGGCTTGTATCCGGCTTGAGAGCGGCTTGCTGCAGGTGAGTACCCTATGACCTCTAGCAGAGAACAGGGCTGCCACAGGGAATGCTTAGTGATGGGGGAGGGGAGGTCACCAAGACTGCTCACTGATCTGCAACCCTGTCCCTTCCAGTGCTCCACCCTCTGCTCCGTCAACTCATCCAGCCTCCTCCTGTGCCATAGTCCAGCAGTGCCAGATGGGGCCCTCCCAAAGCGAGTCTTCTTTGCCCTAGACAACATGCAAGTAGACTTTGCCAGTGCTAGTGGTGGCCAGACGTTCCTGTACCAGCCTAATCCTCGCCTAGTTCCACTCAGTCATGAGGGGATCACTCATCCCTATCGCCTCAAGCCAGGCCATGTCCTGGATGTGGAGGTAAGTGTGCCACCAGCTAGGCACTGCCTGGGCACTCACCATCCTGAGGAGAATGGGGTGGAGCCATGGGGGTCCCACAGACTCAAGCTCCTGCTATGTGTCCCAGGGCGAAGGCCTCAATCTGGGGATCAGCAAGGAGGAGGTGCAGGTGCACATTGGAGCTGGAGAGTGCCTGGTGAAGACACTAACACTTACTCACTTGTACTGTGAGCCACCCCCTCAAGCCCCTCAGCCCACCAATGGTTCAGGCACCTTGCCACAGTTTGTGGTAAGTGAGTGCCCCTAGTGGATGGGCCGAGTGTTGCAGGCCCATGCTCAGGAACCCTGCTCCCCCAGGTGCAGATGGGCAATGTGCGCCTGATTCTGGGCCCTGTCCAGTACGAAGCAGAGCCCATGATGTCCACCTTTTCTGTGGAGGCCCAGGTGGGCCTGGGCATGGGTGCTGCCGTGCTGACTGCCTCGGTGCTCCTCCTCACCCTCATGTACAGGTGAGAGTGCTCTGTCTTCAGCCCATGTGCACAAATTTCTCATGGTAGGCCCTAGGCCAGTGGCCATCCTGGTCTGAGCCCGTGGCTGATGCCTAGCCTCTGGCTCCAGGCACAAGAGCAAGCAGGCCCTGCGAGACTATCAGAAGGTGCTGGTGCAGCTGGAGAACCTGGAGACTGGTGTGGGTGACCAGTGCCGCAGGGAGTTCACAGGTGTGTGGGGGTACAGGTGGGAGGAGAGGACATCCACCAGGCCTGAACCTACATTTTGATGGGTCCTGGCCTGCAGACCTGATGACTGAGATGACAGACCTCACCAGTGACCTAGAGGCCAGTGGGATACCCTTCCTGGATTACCGAACATATGCTGAGCGTGCCTTCTTTCCTGGCCATGGTGGCTGCCCACTGCAGCCAGGGCTCGAAGGGCCTGAGGAAGAGGGTCGCCGTGCCATTGTGCACCAGGGTCTCACACAACTCTCCAATTTGCTCAACAGCAAGCTCTTCCTTCTCACAGTGAGAGCCACATGGATGGTGGGGACAGGCAGGGCAGGGGAGTCTCAGCTGGTAGGGAGGTGGGGCTGGGGACTGGCCAGAC